>JFBX01000808.1:58987-145176 GCA_001563135.1 Colletotrichum simmondsii
CCAATGGCACCGCGCAGATCACGGCGTACAACAAGCGCTGCCCGGACGCGAAGCTCGTTGTGAGCGGGTATTCCCAGGGCGGCCATGTTGTTGGTGACGTTTTGGGTGGTGGAGGTGGCACGTTCTTCCAGGGTTGTCAGCAGAAAGCGAATGCTGGGTTAGATGCCACCAAGGCGCCCGGTAACAAAAGTGAGTTTGCATGTGTCGGAACGTGTGAGGACGGGGAGTTGCTAATACCGGACCTTTCACAGTCGCTGCTGTGCTCATCTTTGGCGATACAAGACATACGGCCAGCCAACCGTACAACTATCTCTCGGGAGCTCCGGACAACGGACTCTTCCCACGACCGGAGAACCAGCTTGCGGGCATGCGGGCCTTTTCCAGCGTGATGCGCTCGTACTGTGTTGAATCCGATCCGATCTGCGCCGGCGGAGATACCGCGGCCAACCACCTCAATTACTTTGATGTCTACTCCAGCGACGCGGGTAAATGGGTGCAGGAGATGGTTGGCAAGGCAGACACGACGACGTCCTCATCGTCCTCGAAGACCAGTGCGACGTCGACCTCGTCAGCACCAGCGAGCTCGAGCTCATCGGCGAGCGTGACGCCTACTGCGGCATCATCGGCTGTAGGAGGATCAACCACGGCAGCGCCGACATCTGCTGATGCTGTGTCCGCGTCGTCTCCTACTCCGACATCCCAGAACGCGGCTGGGGCTCTTACATGGAATGTGGCATCGCTCGGCGTCACTGTCCTCGCCTTGCTGGTGGTTGCCGGTCCTGTTTAATCACCGCGACGATTGGTGCATTGTCTTTTCGAGCGAGTCATTTTCAGGAAGAGAAAGCATTTACGCGAGTCCATGAATACATGATCCAGGCATACGCAAATTAGATTCAACATACATCCAGTACATAATACCTCAAGCAGTTGGGCTGAGACATAATGTAAATATATAGAAGGCATACATGCTAACGTTGCTATTGAAAGCTGAGAGTTTCGATTGATTGGTGGCAATATTCTCCTTTGGCGATGAAACTTTGAGTACAAGTTTGACGCGTTCAGGCTTTGATTGAAGCAGTGAGCTCAACAATGCCCCTTATGAACGGCCGTCAGCCAGATTCTGATCTGTATGCTCACCCACAAGCGAGACCAATGGCTGCAACAGCATCACATCGACCGATTGAAAAAGTCACACCAACATATCGCATTTCAGGGCTTGCATCCACTTCAAATCTGCAAATTACAAGCAGGCGAGCAACGTATTTCCTCGAACTGAACATGATGGTATTCTTGGTTGGAATGGTTTGAGTTTCGTAAACAATAAACAGCAGGCCGATATCCCTCATTATGCAGTTGCCTGTGTTTGGCGTCTATTTGCGGGGGTTTCTTGCATTTTCAGGCAGAAGCACCGCGCCCTTGCTATTGGGCTGACAGATGGACGCCCTTCCCGTTACACGAATTGCCTGCCCAATATCTTCGACTTGTCACGACAAACGCCCTTCACACAAGATCACAAATGCGGGTTTTTTGGTAGGAGGTCTTTTCTCCTGCTTTTCGATAAAAACTCCAATTGTTCCATCTGGCAATACTCGCTCGTCTCCATCACCAACATTTCGACATCGAACCACTTCTAACTTTCCGTTCACAACCCCGCACGCAATCAGACATGGCTGAGATGAACGACCTCATCCACGTAACTTTCCGCCGTGCAACCAAAGACGACGCTCCCCAAGTCGCACAGCTCGTAGAGGCCGCCTTCCGCGCCGAAGACAGCCGAGCAGATTGGACGGCCGACATGGAACTCGGCAGATCGTTCCGCTACTCAGCCGATGAGGCTCTCGCCACCATCAACAACCCGGATGCAGTAGTCCTCATGGGCTTTGACCACCACGGCGTCCTCGCGACCTCGGTCCAAGTCGTTTTCAAGCGTGAAGCCCAAATGGCCCGTATTGCCATGCTTTCCGTAAATCCCCAGCTGCAGCGCAGCGGTGTTGGGCGCCAAACTCTTGCCTCTGCCGAGGCCTACGCTTGGAAGTATTACGACATCAAGAAGTTTGGGTTGAATGCCCTTTCATCTCGCGAAAAGTTGCTCGCGTGGTATGAGCGCTGTGGATACCGAAGGACAGGAGAAACCTCGCCATTCCCTGTTGATCGGTTCCCTCGTCTAGATCTTCCGAAAGATTTGTGCTTCGTTGAGCTAGAGAAGGATGCCACACATGTTGTGGTTTGATCCAGGCTTTCACAAGAAAGTTACAGAAAGAAACTCAAGGTGACATTGTTCTGGGATACCTGCAGTCGAAGGGCCTCTGTCGTAGAGGCTCCTCAGGATCTAGACGTACCAACAGTGACAAACTCGGGAATGTTAGGTCAGCACAGCTTTGAGGTGTTCCTCAGATCTCGCTAACGTCTTAAAGACCTTTCTCTATCAATTCTCGAGATGGATTTCAAATACAAAAAACGCCGTTACATCCTCAACTTCTATTCTTACGACTATCGCGCCCAGCCCTACTACTCTTACCGAATGCTTCTTTTGGTACTTTCTCTAATGAAAATATCTTTGGAAGCCTACATAGGGAATTCTCAATAAGGCTGTTGACGATGATAAGGGCTTGCTCATATGTTCATCGGCATGAGCAGTCAGGTAGTCGAAGAGCTTCTTTTGACGCAATAGGGGCGCGTGGTTTCTCTTCCATGTCAGTCATTTCTGGAGACCAAAACAATTCCATTGATTACATTAAGATTCAACTCGCTCAGAGAGTAGTACCTTCAGACGTAGCCACTTACGACCGCAACCTGAAATACTTACCCAGACAACGAAGTCCAACGTGCTGCATGCCTGTGTTGGCGAGATGAATAAACTCAATTTGAGGGGAGAACATGTTGTTCTGTCGAGTAGAGTTTCTAAAAGCACAGAGTGGCGAGTCCCTTTCCCAACACTACTTGCCCTCGTTTAAGAGCACTTCAAATTCTTGACTCGCAGCTGGCCAACACCAGGGCCGACGCTCTCAATGTTGCACAACGCATCTTTCTTACCCTCCAAGACAAAGTCCAATGTCCTCCGTAAGAGCTCAATCTCAATTTTGGCCAACGCATCGCCATCTATGGTGCCCAATACCTGCTTGATGAGATCAGAATACTCTGCGGGCAAAGCCTTGACGGCCGGAAGTTGTGGGGCGTCGAAGAAAGACATGTGGGTTGTTCCGTTGACGACCAACATCAAGGACGGGCCGCGCAGATTAGCCCAGATCTCATTCCAGCCGGAAATGTAGTCAAACGTCGTCGGTGTGCCGACCAGCATGAGGGGCTTGTCGATTCCCTCGGCCAGGACTGGTCCGAGCATCTGACCGTCGAAGTTAAGGCCCCCGAGGATGCGGTCATCGACATAGAGGGATGAGGCTACCGTAGCGCCTCCGAAGGAATGACCAGCGATGAAGATCTTCTCCGGGTTGATGGAAGCCTGAGTCCCAGCGAGGAGCGGTGTAGCTACCGAAGGGTCCAGAAGCTGGTCGATTATGAAAGAGACATCTTTCTGACGACTCTATGGGATCGCGATGTTCAGAATCTTCGATTCAACACATATGGTTTCCCCATGGGTAAACTCACCTCAAGAAGGCTCTCGACGTAAGCCATGTCGTTGTTCGTTGCGTTCTCCGCAAATCTGATGCTTCCATCAGGGAATTCGACGATCGCGGCATCGTATGTATGGTCTAGGGTGGCGACGATGTACCCATAACTAGCAAGAGACCGCGCAAGCACACCATGCGCAAGTCTTGAGCTAGCTCGTCCGTGTGAGAAGAGAACAAGAGGATACTCTTCATTTTTCTCGGCCCCGGCGCAAGAAGTATCGATGTCGCAGAACTCAAGCTCCATCCTGGAAAAGATGGTGTCCGGCAGCCCAAACAGGGTCGCAGCCCCTTGACCGAGGGCGACTGCTGTGGTAGGCGGCACATAGGGAACGGTTTCGATGGAACATTTCGCTTCCTTCTTCAGGGGAACGTGGACGGAGACCATAACTCTGCGCTTTTCAGGTTGGTCTTGAGGGGCGTGAGGGTCCCATCGTGCTGCGTCTTCGAACGCTTTCACCCGCAAGGCAACGGGATATGGGCCGGGAGGGCCTGGGATGACGACTGCTGAGGCCATGAAAGCGAATACAGAAAGAATGAAAAACAACATGTCTGTGTTCCGGGTAGAGATTTTACAAGTACATGGTGCTCAAATATACTCACAGCCGTCTAGATATACGCTGAATCCTGCCTATGCATTGATTCCAGGTCATCTGGACCGCAGATGGAATGCTGACATCGAAGTTTGGGATAGTGCACATGACCAGTAAAGTCTTTCTTCTATGCTGACTGTATGATGATCTTCATGAGGGGTTGAACCAAAGTCCATCCCACGTATGCAGCTGCCCGGCATGGAGACTTTCTCCGAACAGGCTGTGTCGTGCCCGAAACTAATCGACCCCATTCCGTCTACCGCTAACTGTCGCCGTAATCTTCCGCAGGTTGAGTGAGATTAAGATACAGTCGTTCCTTATTGAGTCTTGGCTTCGTCGCGGGCGAATTACGTCCGAGGCTTACATGTACTCTTGTTTCGACGGCACAGCAGCATCGTCTATGAGTCAAGCCGATAAGTTGAACGAGTAACTAAGGAATCGGAATTAGGCTGATTGGCAAATATCATGTGTCCTTATGTTAACGAAACTGTGCAGTCTACGTGAGCTTATATCATCGACTACCTCAAGAAGGCTTCTACTTTTGCTCGAGTATCTATGCTATTTCAATCAATCTCATCTACCTTATCTTGAGTAGGCACATCTATAAGGAATATTGGCGCACTGGCCTTCTAATAACTAAGTACTAGCAATATGAACGGATGTGGAAAAACCGCATTGAGTGCAGTTCTATGCTTCCGATTGGCATTGGAAGTAAGCTAGGATGAAGTGATGGGACGAACGATACATGTTCTAGCTGAATCAATGACGAGATCATTAGCTCTGTAAGCGGTATGATCACTTTTTGGGACCAGAAGCTGCGTCAATCATCAGTGAACATATATCATTAGGCTGGGTTTCGATGATAGCGTACCAAAATGGCATTTAGGCAAGATACCGACATACTATATGCATTCGAACCAGTCAGATGCATTCGCACTAAGAACTGTGTACCCATATCAAGAACCGTATGTTTTATTACCATTCTCGCAACTATAAAGACTAAAGAGGACCAAGACGTTTACTTAGTGCCAACGAATAGCTAAAGCAAGACTTAGCAGTAGAGGCTGACATTCACTCACGTATTCCACCTGCCATCTTGTATTCTCCCTCCCGTCTTGTGTTCTATCTCCGTCTTTTATTCTGTCTTCCGTTTTGTCCTCTGTCTGTCGGTATGTATTCCACCTGCCGCCGTTCTGCGTATTCTACCTACCGCCTCTAGCCGGGAAACTATATATTGAGGTTCTCTTTCCTTTGAAAGAAGCCTTCTAATATTTTCCCTTAACACGTAACATCCAAGCAACATCGAGAAAGGTCTCCTCATTCTCATCCATCGCTCCAGAACGAGTGTCATTCGATGACGAGCCCTCATCCAAACGGTATAGTCCTGCTAATCTACCCTTACTCATGTGCAACACAACTAACGATCAGGTCAAAGACCGCAACAGCAAGGTCATCGAAGAGCTTATTACAAACCGCGACGATAATTCCAACACGTAACCGAACCCTTACAACCCATCCATCATGGCAGGAACCGCCGATAAGAAGGATCCGCAGCAGCCAAACCAGGCGGAGCCCTTGGCGAGCACCCGAAAGGGAAAGGCCAAGTCCAAGCCAGGACAGCTGAGTGATGCAGAGCGACGCGCAGTACGCCTGGAGATGGCCAGACTCCTGGAGGGCATTCCCGATGAGGAGGTGACATACATAATGGCTCTTTGGCGGCTTGAACGTTTCATGGACATGGGCATTGACCCGTCGGTTGGTTTCGAAGAGTTCGTCGCCGAGAAGTTGGCCAACGGCAATCAGTTATTCGCCGACCAGTAAGGGCCGGCAATTGGCACAATTGGTCTGATAGGTCTCAGATGCTTTAGGAGGGTAGGCAGAGGCCAGCATGAATTGCTAATTCTGGGTTACAAACGTAGCCTCAATCAAGAGGGAGGAGGATTTCGTGGAACTGGTTGAGCAGGAACTGGAGACCCCTACCACTAGATAGCGAACGCTTTATGGAATGGGAAAGGGATGGAAGAAACCGGGCTATTGGCCGAACCAACCTCAGGTTATCAAGTTTTACCTAAATCCCATCCACTAAAGGACTAGATGGGCTGTGCGATGATCCAGAAGAGTTCGCAGTTTCACACGCACTTTCCATACTGATAGCTTGACGTTCCGTTACCTGGATGGGTGGCAAAACGATCAAGATGGTCAGCTGGGGCGCCATGCGAAGTTCGGTATATTAGACGAAATTTGAGAACTCAAAAGAACCATCAAGGTGGTAAAAGTGCGCAGGACGGCCTTCTCAACTTCCAAGATTAATATCCGGCAGAGTAGGAAGCACGCACCGGGCTTGGACCTCCTCGTGTGGTCCGACGAGAGCACACTGTGCTGATTTGTCTACTCAGGAGTGACCGATTTTGTACGCAATTATGTATATAAACTGGGATGAAGTAAGAAGCTCGGTTGGGTCGTCACTTTCATCAGAATGATGGAGATGAGTGTGGTGATCGTCAAACGTAAATACATATTCCTATCTGCAGGTACTAGACTACACTAGGCTATCTCAAAGCACGAAGGCTAGAGATGGTCTCATTTCCTCGTAATAGACATTGCTTTTTCAGTGGTTTCATTCTAGTCATCTAAAGGCGGCTAGGCACGCTACCGGACTGCTTCTTCAGATCAAAGCGGTCCAGGTTCATGACCTTATCCCAAACGGTCACAAAGTCCTTGACGAACTTCTGTCCGGCATCAGCCTGGGCGTAGATCTCCGCAACAGCGCGGAGCTCAGCGTGCGAGCCAAAGACAAGGTCGACACGGCTGGCGGTGTACTTCTTGGAGCCTGACTTGCGGTCGAAGCCCTCGTAGACATCCTGGTTGTTGGTGGCCTTCCACTCGTTGCCCATGTCGAGCAAGTTGACAAAGAAGTCGTTGGTCAAGGCACCAGGGCGGTTGGTGAAGACGCCAGTTGACGAGCCATCAAAGTTGGTGTTCAGCACGCGCAAGCCACCAACGAGAACGGTGAGCTCGGGAGCGGTGAGCGTAAGGAGGTGTGCCTTGTCAACGAGGTAGTGCTCGGTCTTCGCACGATTGCTTGACTTGCCGTAGTTGCGGAAGCCGTCAGCGTAGGGCTGAAGGTGGTCGACAGACTCAACGTCGGTCTGCTCCTGGGTGGCATCGCCACGACCAGGGGTGAAGGGCACGTTAATATCTACCCCCGCATTCTTGGCTGCCTTCTCGACACCAGCAGCACCGGCGAGGACGATGAGGTCAGCCAGCGAGATCTTCTTACCCGAACCGTTGAACTTCTGCTGCACACCCTCAAGGGCATTGAGGACCTCGGCGAGCTGCTTGGGGTTGTTGACCTCCCAGTCCTTCTGAGGTGCCAAGCGAATACGGGCGCCGTTGGCACCACCGCGCTTGTCACTTCCACGGAAGGTAGAGGCTGAAGCCCAGGCAGTGGAAATGAGCTTGGAGGCATCGATGCCAGTGGCGAGAACCTCCTTCTTGAGAGCGGCAACGTCCTGCTCGCTGACGAGGGGCGAGCTAGGAGCGGGGATGGGGTCCTGCCAGATAAAGTCCTCAGAGGGAACCTCAGGTCCGACATAGCGGGAGCGCGGGCCCATGTCACGGTGGGTAAGCTTGAACCAGGCCTTGGCGAACGCATCGGCGAATTGGTCTGGATTCTCGAGGAAGCGTCTCGAGATCTTCTCGTACTCGGGGTCAAAGCGGAGCGACAAGTCGGTTGTCAACATAGTGGGAAGCTGCTTCTTGCTGGAGTCGAAGGCATGGGGAATAATGGGCTCGGCATTCTTGGCCACCCACTGGTTGGCGCCAGCGGGACTCTTGGTGAGCTCCCAGTCGAACTTGAACAGGTACTCGAAGTACTTGTTGCTCCACTTGGTGGGAGTTGCAGTCCAGGTAACCTCCAAACCACTGGTGATGGTGTCGGCACCCTTGCCAGTGCCGTGCTTGTTTGCCCAGCCAAAACCCTGGGCCTCGAGACCAGAAGCCTCGGGCTCAGCACCAACGTTGCTGTCGGGAGCAGCACCGTGAGTCTTGCCGAAAGTATGACCACCAGCGATGAGAGCAACCGTCTCCTCGTCGTTCATGGCCATGCGTCCAAAGGTGACGCGAATGTCTCTGGCAGCGGCAACCGGGTCGGGGTTGCCATCAGGACCCTCAGGGTTCACGTAAATGAGACCCATGTGCGCGGCACCAAGTGGTGACTCCAGATCGCGGGTGTGAATGTCTGACTTGCTCTTGGTATCCTGGGAGCCATCGAGGACGCCATGATCGGACTTGCCTTCGTGACCGTGGGAGTAACGGACGTCGTTGCCGAGCCATGTGGTTTCGCCACCCCAGTAAACGGACTCGTCAGCCTCCCAAGTGTCGGGACGTCCGCCAGAGAATCCAGCGGTCTGGAAGCCCATTGACTCGAGTGCAACGTTTCCGGCCAAAATCATGAGATCAGCCCAGGAGATCTTGTTGCCGTACTTTTGCTTGATGGGCCACAACAGGCGGCGGGCCTTGTCAAGACTGACATTGTCGGGCCAACTGTTGAGAGGGGCGAAACGTTGCTGACCCTGTGAGGAGCGATCATTAGCATCTGGACTGCCAAGAGGGATCCATTGGATTTCCTGGAGCAACTTACCTCACCACCACCGCCGCGGCCGTCGTGGACGCGGTAGGTTCCGGCGCTGTGCCATGCCATACGGATGAAGAGACCTCCGTAGTGGCCAAAGTCGGCGGGCCACCAATCCTGAGAATCGGTCATCAGAGCCGTCAGGTCCTTCTTGACGCCATCGTAGTCAAGGGTCTTGAAGGCAGACACGTAATCAAAGTCACCACCTAACGGATTGGTGACAGGAGTGTGCTGGCGAAGGATGTTGAGCTTGAGGGAATCGGGCCACCAGTCGCGGTTCTTGGTGCCGCCACCTCCTGTGTTCATGGTCCGAATGAAGGGACACTTTTCCTCGGCCATGGTGTCTGATTATGCGTATTGTTTCTTTGATGTGTGTTTCGATGTATTGCCTGGTAGAAAAGAGATTGATGTTTCTTTTGAACCGTCAATCGTCGGATTGTGTAGAAGGAGAGAGGGCAAAAAAGAAAAGAGTTCGCTCTCAGGAATTCCCGGCAAGTGGAAGGAGGCGACCCCGCGTTTTATGCCATGGCCCCCCTCCCCCTCACTCATTGCATGACCAATGGGCCGAATCTTGTTGGCGGTTGAGGGGTGGGTGGTCAAGGGCCGAGTACATAGTAAGAACCACTGTGCACTTTCATCTCTTTCCTATTAATGCTGCACTAACGTGTGACAGCAGGAACTATGCCGTAGTCAAGCTGGTGTGGGTGGGGGTTCTCGAGATTTGGGCGGAAGGCGTCCAGGGTAGCTCGGGGCGGAATGACAAATGATGGGAGGCGACGACCATGTTTTCTCAAGGGTCTTTTGGTCTTTGATTGTTCGAGAACACCCCGACGAACGGCTAGTCGTTTTCTCGTTGTCTCATTGCCCCCGCCAGTTTGGTCACGTAGAAATCTAGGCTTTGCAGCGCGATACCGGCTCGGAGATTCGAGATGTGCTCGAGGAGGCGTGGGCCACTTGGGCGCTGTGAGGGGCCGAGGGAAGTTATCGCGGTGTTAGGGAACGGGTAGAGCAGGCTCATGTAGCTATGACGCGGACATTCAAATGTTTGTCGGCGGCCCCTAGCAAAGGTCGGAGAGATTGCCACATTGGTGCGTTAGCTTCACAGTCTGCAAAAGATGCAACAATACCGTGAGCTTGCGTGACCAGCATGGAACAGTAGCTTGGGCCGATTCAAAATGCCGTGCGGGGAGGACCCATCGACCCATTCGACAGCTGCCGCTTGCTCTCCGAGCCGGGGAAGAGGCAATAGGTGTTCAGTGCTGCAAAAGAGCATGTAAGAGAACAGAGATGGGATGTGGCAGAGTTTGGACTGTCTGTAGCTGCAGGTCAAGGTGTACGCAGTATGGAGCGCGGGAGTGTGAGGTGAGGACCCTTGTATCCAATTGAAACAGAGGTGATAAGCAGCGGATAGCCATGCCGCCATGTGAAGTGCGAAGTACAGGGTACTCCTCCACACAATACCTTACCACAACTACGTGGAACATTGAGGTAAGGTGCGTTAGACAGTGACATCGGAACCCAGCGGAATTGAATGTTCGCTGTTGTGTTCCGTTCGCTCCGACCCGGCTGTGCTCCATCGCTTTACCCCGTTTTGCTCCATTTATCCCCCATTTATGCGACCAAGCGGGGCTGTGTGGTTCAGGAAGCACCTTCCATTGCGTCTGTTGTCTGGTCTTTCCCGTAGACTGCAGTTGTCCTTGACGCCTTCCGTGAGGAGAATTGAATTGGACGTCTCCTGGTTGGCCGAGACAACCCCGCAAATCGCCTTTTCCTCAGCTGTTTTTGCTGCTCTTCCGAAGCTCCTTCCTTCCCGTTCCCCTCCACTGATGCTACGCGGTACGTGCATGTACGCGCCTACCTTATTAAATCACCTCACTTTTACCTTACCTTACATAAGGAACCCCATACAGAGTATGGACCTCGGTACGTAACTACCACAGCTATATTTACCCAACTGCAGGCCAAACGGCCAGGGGAGGAGCTTCTTATAAAGTCCACGACGTCACACCAACCCCACTTTGCGACTGCCTCCTCCCACCGCGAAAAGTCGCGGAAAAGTCGAGACCATCGGCAGGGGCACTCACACGCACTGTGAATATCAACGCTAAGTGGAAGAGGAAGTAGACCAAGCCGCCGGACAGCACCTCAAAGGAAACCGCGTCGGGTTGTTGGAGTGACGATCATGGCTAAAATCGCCGGTTTTCGGACCTTCTTGATAATCAATTGATGGTGTACAGAGCACACAGAGCACAAGGCCAAGACTTTGTGTCCAGGGTAACGATATCCCAGTAACACACCCACAACCCTCCATTGGTCGCCGTTCCCCGATATCAACATGAAGATATCTTTTCTTACGACGCTTTCCATGGTCCAGGGTTAGCTCTACCTTCGCCGATCAGAAGAAAATGTCCATTCTAGCATTCGCTGCATTGGACTCGGGTGACCTGCGACCTCAAACTCTCATTGCCATTGAGACCATCGTCAGCCAATACTGCGCCCGAGCTTCAACCTTTCCCCCACACTCTTGGCAATTCCGGGCTTCGAGCGAAACATCACCGACCCAGTTTCTCGTCGCCCATCCACTCTCTTCCCAAGTTCCCATCCCCGGCCCGTCTGCCAGACCCGTTTCTGCCTCCAGTGTCTCCATTCCCACCGCCGCTGAGCGGGCCCCATCTCACACGTGTCGGCCCCGGTTTTCGTCAATGGTTGATCTCATCGACTTGATTTGAAATAAACGAGCGGTTCTCGAATTCTCCAGCTCCACAGCATGTGACTAACTTCCCAGGCTGATAGTGAGAGTCGCCAAGGTTCTCAATTGGAATTCACGATGGGTTTCCAGATGTACATCGAAATTTGGTGCAATGGACCCCTGCGAATGTGAGCGATGTCGGCGCCGTTGGATTAATAATTCTTCAGCATGCATGTGAGTCAAAGAGGCAATTTCTTCATCGTTGAGGGCTTGCATGTGTCAACGCCAACTTCAGAGCTGGAGCCTGGAGGCAAACCAGATCATTCGGAGCCGATGGCTCGCAGCTCGGATGAAGCTAATATCGGAAGGTGAGATTAGAGCCGAAACCTACCTGGACTTCAGTCAAACCTAGCTTGTTGTTGCTTTCCTCAGTCTCGAATCTCGATGCTGATGGAGAGGGAGTCATAATAAGCTCTGGCAATCCGGCGCAGACACAGAATGATTGTGGACATGGGCGTTCCACCTTGAGCAACTCAACCCGATCAGTTAATTAACCGGACAACTCAAACGACCAACTATCGAAACGTCTCTCTCAACAACTTGAGACTCAAAGTTGAGTTGATTACGTTGAGTGCAGCGCCTGCGGGCATTGGATTCAATACTACGTTCCTTATAGGAGCTTAGTACTCACGTAAAGAGGGACATAGGCAGGCACGTAACGGCGTGGAAATAGAACGCAACTTGAAAGTTCCAAATTCCTAATGCTATTGGATCTGTCACCATCGTCAAAATATTGCCTTTCTTATTATCGTTATGGTTATCCTTCTTCTTTGGTCTTTGTTTATTCAACGGAAAATATACCTCAAGACGCCGGAGGAAGCCATGGAAATGGGGTCCGATCCTGTCTTAACTCTTCTTTTCGGCACAGTTGGTTGAATGATTGACTTTGCGGGCTTCCTAGAGGACAAAATGAAGAAGAGCCGGCCACCTCCAGAGTCAGTAGCACAACTAGCGAATTGGGAGGAAGCAATAGGCGGAGCTCCTGGGCTCCTCCGAAGTGGAAGTAGGTGAATGGAAGGGCCGTGGCAAACGGCCCTTGCCGCATTGCAATTGCCCTTTTCTACCCTCAAAATCCAACAGGGCAACTTGATTGAATGAATACCTTTCAAACCAGAATCTACGACGTCGAATGACGTATGTCGAACTTACAGATTGAACCTACCATCGCCAACCTGCTTGGGTAACGGAAAGAGTGAATGGAGACGTTCTTCCAACGACTAGCACTTCAGGTCCAGCGAGTCTTCAAAGCCAAGACTGTCAAGATATATCACATGAGCGATCGCATCAGACAAGTCATCAATCTAAGTGGATCTGGCGTCTGCAGGCATGTGAGTTTCCACTTCCTCATTTAACGTTTGGAGAGACGAATTCAAAAAATCCTGCTGATGAATTACAGCTGGTGTAAGTCTACACAAATTATCGTCCGAATAACAAGATTGAGGGTCGCAGTGCAGGATACCGCCATAGGTGTGTTCCACTAGTCTATTCTTTGCTGTGGTAGATTGAAAGACCAAAGGCAATGTCTACAGTATTTCAGCCATAGAGCCGTTTTGCTCTTCGAAGCGGCATCTATTTCCGAATCCCGGGCTATAAAGCTTTGCGCTTGTTTAATTCCAGAGTGCGTAGTCTCACTCAGCTTCTCCGTACACCATCCTGAACAAGAGGCTTCATCGTCGAAAAAGCATATCTCGCAATCTTCCACTCCCCATCTTCCTTCTTCATGATGAAAAGCTCCTGGTTCGCGTGTTCCTCCGAAGCCTGCGTCGCTAGCATCGTCTTCGTTCCCTCGGCTGTCGTCCTCGCAAATGCCCAGTCCGGAGACATGACGACAATCTCTTCTATTGAAAACGCGATGACGAGCTGAACCGATGAGAAGATACGCGTGTAGGATTCGCGAAGTGAGGCCGTGCCTACGGCGGCAGTGAAGTGAGGCGGCATGATGACGCCGTCGGACGTGTAGAGATTAACGACATCCTCGACGTTGCGGCTCTTGAGAGCTGCCCCGTAGGCGTGGAGAACTGAAGTGATGGCTTCGGCTTCGGGGGAAGACACTTGGTAAGGAGTTAGAAGCGGCTCGAAGAGGTAAACACAGCTTATTTGATCACCTACTAATTCCGAGTAAATTGTGAGTGATGAACAGAATGTCCTCAATTTTCAATATGATTTACTGGTTTCTTTTGCATTGAGCCTTTTTAATGATACCAATACCACTTATATATCGTGTCTGAAGTGTAAGTGGAGGAGCTTATCTCGGTCGTAAGTGGGAGTCTGATGGCAAGAGTGGGGGTGGACCACGATATGCCATTTCGCGACGTGAAGATATCATCCTTCATTCCGGCTACACTAAACGACGTTTGTGTTACCAAAACCTTTGACTCATCGATCATACAACCTCTGAGATGTGGATATCGGCAGACTTTGCAACCTTCTCGAGGCTGCAAGTTATCACCGCTTATGAGTTCGAACACTGAAGTACGTCACATGCTCAAGTGACCAAGTACTTTGCGTAGAACGACAGGCCTTTTAGGATCATAAAGTGAGTCTGTAGTAGTAACAAAGAGAGTATTTAAACCCCTGTTCGTAGTTTGAACATACCGGGAACAAGAAGCAGCCAAGATATTCTTCTAGTCTAACAGCAATATGGTGGTTCTAGGAGTCTGCTCAATATCCAATTCAGCCCTTGATTCCTCAGGCGCCGCAGACTACTTCGAGCTTACAATACTAATTCTGAATGAAGGTCAAAACAAAGAGATAGCATGAGCTGACTAATATCCCTGACAGCATCCTAGAAGAGATCTCTCGTCTCTGACTTCCCCTTATGTTAACCTTCTTTACAATTCGACAATAGAGCGGGGATAGCTTTGAACGAGCGTCTCATTTGTTTAGTCTTGGATGAAAATCTTTGTCGTGACGCTATCATTCCGCACTCAATGTAATTTGCAAGCCCGTTGCTTCTTCGGCTGCGCATTATTGCAGGAAACACACGAAGACCTCAACCGCCTTCAAATTGTGTTGATATACCCAAATTATATGAAATCCCCCCTTCGTTCGAGTCTGAAGGCTGACTGAGTTCCCACTCTTTAGTGCGCGTGTCTCTGCTTGCCCCTTATCAGACTCTTCCTTAAATGATCAATGGTGTTCATGAAGCTGCCGACAATGTGGTATTGTTGTGATTCCCTTAAGATCTGACATTTCACTCTTTAAATCATCCCTGCAGGAAAACTCTAGTGTTCGCTTAGATACTGGAGAAGTAGCTACTGGCCACGTCTGAGCACCTGTAAGCTAGGTGTTGTCACCGGTGGCTTGTGAGCTCTCTAGTCTTGAGAATAGGCAGGATTGAAGATCTTCCAAGAAAATCGCGATTCTGAACATGAATCACATTCCTAAAAATGACTTCTCATGACGTGAGCCCCGGCACGGCAGACCCGAAGGCCTCCTCGTCCTGGCGGTTGGCCTGAAGTGAAGTGACTGATCCTCGATTCATTGACGCCCGCTTGCAGCTTGTGTTACGGGAAAAATCAGTCTCTTGGACCAAATAGACCTGAGAACCAAGGTTAGATATACAGGCCTAGACCATCGCTTAGCGCAATCACCGAAAGGGTGGAATCATCAATTCCGAGGCTCTGGTCGCTTGGTAGATTTAACGGCTTTGATTTTAACTTCTGGGGCTGGAGGGGTGGCATAAGCTCCCCCCGGCAAGAGACCGGGGTGTGAAGAGGGCGGGGCGCTTGGGTTTCGCTAAAGAGCGAGACCCTTGACTCCCCTGACTCCTTCTCACATTACCAAGTCTGCTCTTGAAGGCTTGATTGCCTCCTTGACTGTCTGATATCTTATTGTATTAGTTCGTAGATCTCCTCAACTCAAATCTCCCAAGGCGAACCGACTCAACAACCATTCTTTGATTACGGTACCGGCGTCAGCGGGTGGCTTATATCTATTCGCTTTGTAGCATCTACTAGTAGGGCTGGGCGAACTAGTAGTGCCGCATCTGTAAGGGAGCAAGCCACTCGATACTGGCGATCGGGGAATAATGCTGCGATCGCTCTGTGGCGTCTTTCCCATTCAGACGCTTGAAGGCTTGGCCTGCCACACTCCGCGTCCTAGCCTACCGTGCCTACGTCGGCCCCCAGAGCCCCGGAATGAATTTGTGCGACTTCACGCAAGACAATACGGAAGGGCGAGCCAGCGATTGGGCAACACTGCCAGAAGCTGGTATGATGGGCTGGGAACTAAAGTCCACTACTACGGAAGAAACCCTGTCTTTGCCCTGCCAGTCTAGCGAAATGTCCCGCGATCCTTCAAGCTAACATTGATATGATCCAACTGTGCCGCCTTGAATGCGAAGTACGAGCCGAACCAATGCCTACTTGTATGTCACTCGTGCCTCATCCCACCGGCAAATATAGTTAACCCAGCATCAGGGTCTGGGCCCACACTCTTCAGCCCGATCTGATCTTCTTTTCACGCTTCATACCTTCACTAGGAACGGGTAACCAACGAATCCAGAGCGCTTGCACCTGGCCGTTCTATCGTACACAGCAGCACTCAGCAAGTGCGATGAAACAAGATGGCGGCTGAGCTTTACTTTGAGCAATGCTGGGCTATTCTGAGCACTATCGGCATCTCAAACGTCTTCCTGGGTTTCATCGTCATCAGCATCACGAAATTCTCAAGCATCGCGCTGGTTCCAATCATCACTAGCATGGCCTGTGCCATAGCGAACGGGCTATGTTTCCAAATATTCTACACGGATAGTTCACCATTAGACAGGGCGCTCGCGTCCTCGTTCGCCGATACTTTCTGGCTGGTACAACATCCGCCTGACCCCTGGCCGCGAGTTCTATGATTGACACCCAGTCCAGGTCCAAGAAGCCGGCATATCATTCTACTCGTACGCCATGTTGACTCACATGTTGACGGGCCGCAGTCGGACAATCTACCTGACGGCCTTCTGGATTCTGTTTGTCGGCATCACCGTCCTTCGCGGCACGATTTTGACAGCTCGGGTCATAGGCATCTATGATGAAACCAACAACACCGCCTCAAAGGTTGTCGACTTTGCTCACGTGGGATACTTTGTTCTTCTGGCTCTTCTGGAATGTTTGAGCGCGTTCTACTTGCTCCGGAAATTTGCGTCGACGAAGAAGAGGTCATTGCGAGCTGCGCTGAACATTAGCTTGTGGGGTCACTTGATGCGCAGCACGGAGATACGGGTGTCTTCTCTGGCGTTGATCGGGGTGTCGAGGTCCATCACCTACACTTTCCACCCGTCGCTATTGAATACGCCGACCACAACGCCCAGGCAGATCGACCGATTTGTGTACACCTTGGAATGTATATTTCCTGTCATTCTTTAGTGAGTCTTTCTATCATTTCGAAAATGGGGTCTATTTCATTGGCTTACCTTTACATGACAGTTTCGATCTGTTAGCTTGCAAGATCCAGTCCGAGAGTCATGGAGCAATAAACAGTTCTAACATACGGCACGTGGAAACACCAAACATATTGAGAGATTCGGTTACTGGCGAGCTCAGCAGTACAATCTCGCCGTCGTCAGAAAAGCCTCTTGAGAGTTGTAGGGAAAGTAGAAGATAGTGTTGACGTTCGAATCTATATGGCTTGAAAAGTTTGACTTACAAGGTTTTACTGGACTGCTGCAGGTGATGGCCGCACCTTGCATGAGTTGCATTCGTGGTCTTACTTATTCTGGCAGGCTCTTGGCCGTATCTCAAATCACACCTTCCTGGGCTGCATGTTCCCCGAGCATAGTTCCCGAAGCCACATCGGGTTGACGTAGTCCAGCTAAGACAGCGTAACTTGAGTGGGCCTGTCGCCGAACCCCTCTTGTAAATCACTCTCATAGGTGCGGTGTGTTGATGAACTATCATAGTCTGCATCATAGCTACGATATGCCCCCAGTCACTGTTCCATTACAATCGGCATCTATACCAGGTATTTGACGCAAGGAGGACCCCCATTCCTCTATCGGTGACCGAGCCTCACGGGTATACTTTCCGAACTCCGAGGAGCAGAACATCATCCTGGCTCTGCCATGTAGAGCTCCTGATTAGAAGGTAACGGCGACTATCAACGCTATGTGGCATTGAGCCCCACAAGAGTCTAGTGCAACGAGTTTATTGAAGTTGAACCCGATAGGCCCGTCGCTCTGCTGACAACTCAGACTGAACTTTTAGTGTAGGTGTCAGAGATTGTTCACATAACACAGCCGCAAGACGCGACGTTGGAAATGTGGATCACTAATACTGGTAGATGAAACAAGGTTTTGTTTAATCGTTTCACTGATAGGGTGCCTCTAAGTCTAATAAAGCGGAACTGCAGATCGGCTAGAATAGGGGTACCACAAAACCAAAGTGAACATGTTCGAATTGTGCCCCCACGTGCCTCTGACTCTTCGACCACTCTAGAATACGAAAGCTCAGGAGACAAGCTTCACTCAGTCCCCACAACCAATGTAGATGCAACTCTTGCTGCAATGCTGCCGCATCCCTTGACGACATGGACCTATGCGCGGATAATAGATACTGCGCAGTAAACAGCACCAAACCACTGACACGTGTAATCGTGGCGCCTTGAGCAATCGTATTTGGTATTCCCTGTCTAAAGCCTACAACCTAGAAGAGACTTGATGCCTTGTTGAGGATACTACTACGTAAGAAGCTGTGGCACTTCCGGTGGGCCGCGATGTTGCACACTTGACAAAGAAATTGGGCATTGGTGCATGTAATGATCCGCTCATAACCGCTCATCTGTGAGCATTGCGTAAAGATTTACCCTCATACCCTTGATAAAATTGTCGTCGTTTTTAATGTTCGAGTTTGCGGAAATCTCAAGGCGGCCGAAGCTTGACAAGGGTCTACTGATTGTGGTGGGGACAAGCGCTCAGTTGCCGGCTGAGGGAGGGTTGAGAATAGACGATGTACTGTAATTATCGATGAACTTTTCAATTTGGATTACCCTGCAACACTAGGAATTTACTGCCAAAATCTAAACCCTCGTTCCTGAACGATAGTCTTTGGAGAGGCAGAGCTGTAATTTGCTAGAGGCCGCCTTGTCTATGATCCCAAATTTCCCACAGTGACACAAGAAAAGAAAATGAGGCCAGCTCGGCCGTGACAATACTTCGTCTTGTGCCTCACTGATTTGTCCGTCGTGATCCGTCTTCTTTATTGCGACTTTCCGGTCAATATCTATCACGAGGTTCGGTTAGCAGGGAAGATACCACTCGATGAGGGAATGCCTTCATACCCCTCCCGAGCCCATGCTGTTCCGGTTCTTCCGCTTGCGCCAGAATATTAATCCAGCCATTGCTAGAATAGATGCCGCCGCTGTTTTGGAACGAATCAGCTTATGGCAATATTACAAGGTTCCACATTGTTGTCTCTCTTACCGATGCCCCCAAGTACCCCAAGTACGGCAACACCAGACCCACTGGTGAACGATACGCCTTGCGTTGAGCCGATGGCTGATGGTTGAGGTTGAGGTTGGGGCTTGCTTCCACTGTCGCCGTTCAAGTCATTTGACGGCAGAGGGACAGATGGTGCAGTCACAGTGATTGTCTGGGGCGCAGCGGTGATGAATACTGTGTTTGTAGGGCTTGGGAGGACTGAGGATTGAGGTCTCGTTGTTGTGATGAACACTGTAGGTTTTGATATCGACACGCTTGGGCGAAGAGTTGGTGACTTTGGAGGTGCGCTAGAGATTGGCGTTGAAGGAGGAGTAATAGGCCTTGGTGGTGCGCTTGATGAGGGTAATACCGCAGGCTGAGTGGTCGTTGGGATCTGAGGAAGCGTATCCGCTGGACCATTGGATGGAAAAGGAACATGAGTAGATGTTGTGGTGGTTCGCTGAGGAGCTGGGAGCATAGGAATTTCAGAGCCTATGAGAGGTCTGTTCGGAGTCAGAGGTCCTGGCGACTTCACGGCTCGCTCTTGATGTTGCTCTGGATCTTGGTCTTGAGGTATGTCGAGCCGAAGTTTGGGAGGAGGACCTCTCCTACGGTTCATCGAAAGGCCAACCATGTCCAATCAGCTGTAAGTCTGTGTGGTTGATCACTGTGAAGAGAATGTTAGTTTTTGGGTGTTCAGTCATTTTAGACCAGAGCTGGAGAGGCGTTTGACTTACACGGATGAACTGTCAATCCCAGAGCGATGGGTTCGGTGGACCCCGTGAGATACCTATCCAAGATTCTGAGGCTGACGTGCCATGTTTCTGAGACGAGACGACTGGCCTTCTCTTGAAAGGACTCGGCAGCGGTAAAGTAGCCGGTCTATCAGTTGTTTAGCTGGATGCACGTGGTGGACCGATCAAAGGAGGGCTTGAGCGTCATGAGGGGACTGTGGCAGATGTTGGAGGCATATGTGGGATAGTGGGATCCGGAGGGGGTCGTCTGTCGTAGATATCGGCCTGTTGTCGTTGTCATTGACATATCGTGCCCAAGCTGTCGCAGGGATTGTCTATTCTTGGCACGGATTGTCTTTGCTCTCTCTCCATTTTCTCTACCTCTTTCCATCTTCGTCTGAGACTTCCCTGCGCGGGTGCAGACGTGTATACTTCACAACCTGCCGCCGCAAAACCTATCAGCCCGGCAGGCGTTTTAGACTCGGCGCTACATCCTGGAACAAGTTTCACGCTTACTGGACAACGGACCAGTAACATCCCATAGCGATCGCGGGTTTGCGTATAATCCAATTGGTTCAGAGGGCATTGGGTCCAGAGTCAGCTCTAATCTTTTGCGGCCCCTTCGTCCCGGGACGTGGCCTAGCCGCAAATCACCCATGGTCGATCAATAACTCTCGAGGCTCAATAAACCTTGTGCCAGTTCAGTAAACTTATTTTTGGCAGTATCTGCGGGCTATGTGGGATGATGTGTCTTGACGTGACGTCGGCAACTGGTTGCCGTTGAACCCCAGGGCGGCCACGGCCCCATCTTCCTGAAGTCGAGGAATTCTGCTGCAAGAGCCGGCGTTAGTCTGAAAATGAACTCCGCAAATTGTCTTGGCCTCAAATAGTGTTACTCTGAGAGTGAACTGTGCTTGGTTTGTGGATAATCGGGTCTCCCGAGGAGAGAGAGAGGATCTGTCAAATATCACCAAGAGTGGTTCCTCTTGGAAATCGTCGTATTCTTCTTCAGACCAAAAAGAGAACGGCAAGACCTTCATTTTGACATCTCAGTCGAAGGCGTTCAAGCAACATCGTCAAACTCCTCACAGCCATGGAACGCCCTAGCAGTGAGACCTTGGAGTCTCGAGCCGCGAGACCCAGCATAGCCAAAAGGATCTCTGCCACAGCCATGGGCGGTTTGCACCTTCTCACTAGCGACACTGAACTTTCTCAAGACCGAGACCACGACGAGTACATTTCGCCAACGAGGACGTCCGTCAGAGGCCGCTCAAGATCTCTCAGCAGGAGTCTCAGCGTTGCCAGCTCGCGCAGCAGCAACTCGTCCATCTTCTTCGGCCGGCCGAACTCGTTGCCTTCTATCACGGAGAGCGAGAATGATCCCCACGGCACTGAGTTTCGTGACCCGTTTGCGGATCATAACTCAATAGAAGGGCATTCTGCTTCGCGTGAAGCTCAGAACCCGTTCGACGACAACAGCAGTGGCGATGAAGGAACAGCCGTCCAGGAGCTTGAGCCAGAACCGCCTTACCACGTCTTCACGAAGAAGCAGAAATGGGTTGTCATCGTCATAATCGGAGCCGCCGGATTGTTCTCTGGTCTTTCTTCCAACATCTATTTCCCAGCTCTCGACACGATCGCACGGGTAAGTCCTGTTCATCCTGCCGGAATCCTTGGAAACTCTCTAATTCACAAAATCTCATAGGATCTCAATGTCAGCTCGCAGATGGTTTCTTTGACCATCACGTCGTACTTGATCATCCAAGGCATCTCCCCGCTAATTTGGGGCTCGATCTCGGATGCTCTGGGCAGAAGGCCAATCTACATCGCCTCGTTCGCCGTGTACATCATTGCCAATATCGGACTCAGTTTCTCTCCCAATTTCACAGTTCTTCTGCTCTTCAGGGGCTTGCAAGCCGCCGGAAGTGCCTCAACCGTGAGCATTGGTAAGTTACATACGGGAAAATACAACCCTTTTTTTTTTCCCCTTGGACCTCTAAATTTAGCCAAGAAAAAGTCGTCGTAATTCCTTTTACTGACCTGTGCAACAGGAAACGGCGTGATCCAGGATATTTCTCCCCCGGCTGAACGGGGAGCATTTATTAGTTTCTACCAGGCGAGTAAGTCACTATGGGCCCTATCGCTGTTTCACTAGCATTACGCTGTTTTGCTCGGTGGCTCGGTTTTATCTCCTGGTGAGCTCGGAGCTAACACCTCGTAGTCCGAAACTTCAGCATAGCAGTCGGGCCTGTGCTCGGCGGCCTGCTTGCCAACTTCCTCGGTTTCCGGTCCATCTTTGTCTTTCTCCTGATCCTTTCTTCTATAGTCACCTTGGTGATTGTGTTTTGGCTGCCTGAAACCATGCGGAGCATTGCCGGGAACGGCTCGCTTCGTTTGGGGGGCATTTACAAGCCGATCATATGGTACCTTGGCAAGGAGCCAGAGTACCTCGAAGACCCGGATGAACCCATTCCGCGGAAGAAGGTGACATTGATGACCTTTGTGGAACCGTTGCGGCTGTTGATTCAGAAGGACATTTTGATCAACTTGGTGTTTGGTGGCGTGGTCTATACCATATGGACTATGGTCACGTCCAGCACCACCATCCTGTTTAAGGAGCTGTTCGGACTTAGTGACTTACAGACGGGTCTCGCATTTCTACCTAATGGTAAGTAACCTTCCCACCTTCACCTTCTTTTTCCCTTTTCGAAAAGGAGATTCGCTTACATGTAGGACAGGACTTGGAACCATTGTTGGATCCGCAATCGTGGGCAAGCTAATGACAAAGGACTATCTCGAGATGGAAGAAGAATACAAGACATCTCATAACATAGCAGGAACAGAAAAGCTCTCAGGGAAGAACATGCCCGCTGAGTTTCCCATAGAGCGCGCCCGCCTCCGTCGTCTCCCTTGGATCGTCCTCATCTTCGTCGCTTCCACGGGCGGCTACGGCCTCTCTCTCAACTTCCCCTCCATCACTTCCCGATCAGGCTGGATCGCAGTCCCTCTCGTCCTCCAGTTTTTCATCGCTGCGACCAGCAACGCCGTCTTTGCCCTCAACCAGACCCTCGTCACCGACCTGTGTCCCGGAAAGGGTGCTAGTGCCACTGCGATAAACAACTTGGTCAGGTGCGGTCTGGGAGCTATTGGCGTGGCGTTGGTAGACAACTTTGTTGCTACCACGGGTCCTGGCGCCGCGTTCTTGGGCTTAGCCCTCGTCACGGTTGCCGTTGGGCCGTTGGCGGTGATACACTGGTACTGGGGACAGACTTGGAGGGCGGCGAGGATGAGGGAGAAGACGTCGAACAACGAGAAGGCATGAGGCCACAAGGTCTCTGCGTTGCATTAGTCGTCACACCTTGTGGCTTGGCGAGGCCGCGTCTGTGACGCCTACCGGTCGATGCATTATCATAAGTCTGTAGCGTTGAGCGTGCATGATTTGGTGATTCTGCGAAAGGAAGTCGAACATCATATTTTGGGTAAAACAAAAAGCAGGATAGAACTATATAGATTTACATTCAATAGCAGTGTTAGAGACGGTATCAAGAGTCCACCCAGTTTCACACTTGCACAACTAGAAAATTTCTGTCTTGTCTCCTTTCTCTTCTCTTCAATACAAGGATGAATTCTACCCTCTTTGGTGTACAACAGGGAACGTGAGTGCCGAGTCTTGGCGGAAACGAGGTGTTTGACACATGGGTCCGGGGAGAAATCGTGTAAAACCATTGGCTCATGGGCCTCAGACGATGAGCAGCACACAACCTGACACCCAACTCATGCTGCCAAGCAGTCTGTCGGCTTACGGACCATTTCGCTTTCGGGAACGAAACCTGATAGTTCATACATCTGGATCGATCGTATGCTGAGGTTTGAGAACAAATTCAAGCTATACTTGGAAGAAGTCTCCCCATTCTCGGGTATGAGCCCTTGACTAGTGTATCTTTCCCGAGATTTTGGCTGGCTCAAATTTCCCGAACATGATTCGGCATCCCGATGTCGCATACCCGAGCGGGGTTCATCTTATCTACAGTCCACGAAGAACACACAACATTGACAGCAGCGGTCAGATCGGACCTGGTTCCGCGGCAAACTTCGCCAGTATTTAGTCCATCAATTGATTGGGAAGGTATGCGGATGTTCCTATCTCCTCTTGTTCATCGATGAAAGACTCACCAGCAAGACGTGTAGCATCTTTAGACTGTGCACTCCGCAATCGAGCAATCATGGTGGAACTTCAACAAAACGGGGAGGCAGCTCAGCCTGCGGCGAGCATCGAGCAGCAATTGAACGCATACGTCGAAAAGTATGTTGCAGAGAATCAGGGCTCGCTCCAAGTCAACAAGACAGCCTCAGGGTCGCTACCTGGGGGAACAACTAGATCGGTTCTGCATTACCTGCCATTCCCGTTGGCTTTCTCCGGAGGTCACGACTGTCACCTGACATCCGTGGACGGCGTCGAGTACCTCGACTTCGTGTCTGAGTACTGCGCCGGGATGTTCGGCCACTCTCACCCAGCCATCATCGCTGCGATCAATAGCGTCACCAAGTCGGGATTCACCTTGGGCGGACCGAGTCCCAAGGAGGGCGAACTGGCAGCCCTACTTGTTGAGCGGTTCCAGAGCGTTGATGCCATCAGATTTTGCAACTCGGGAACTGAAGCGAACACCATGGCGATTGGCACGGCGTTACATTTCATTGGAAGAAAGAAGGTCGGTTATTACAGTTTCTTGAGCCCGAGATCTTTCACTAAATCTTGCCCCACGCTCAGGTCTTAGTGTTCGAAGATGGGTATCACGGTGGCACTTTATCTTTCACGCCCAACAACCCGCTGATTCTGCCCCACGATTTCGCGTATGGCCGGTACAATGACATCGAGTACACTCGTTCGCAAATCACCGACGATATCGGCATCATCATTGTGGAACCGATGCAAGGCGCAGCGGGGATGCTCGAGGGGTCAAAAGAATTCCTCCAGTTCCTCCGAGACGAAGCCACGCGCATCGGCGCCATCCTCATCTTTGACGAGGTCATCACCTCGCGGCTCAACTACGGCGGCCTGCAAGAGATCTACGGCATCACGCCGGACATGACCACCATCGGCAAGCACTTTGGCGGAGGCTTCTCGTTTGGGGCGTTTGGCGGGCGCAAGAATATCATGGACCTGTACGACCCGCAGGGGCCGCGCAGTCTCTTCCATTCGGGAACGTGGAACAACAACATCTTTTCCATGACGGCGGGCGTTGCTGCTACCAAACTTTTGTCGAGAACGGCGCTTGAGAGGAACAATGAGCTGGGGAACAAGCTTCGCGACGAGCTGCGTGAGGTGTTCGGCTCCAAGGACGCGTCTATTGTCAAGCTGACTGGCTATGGGAGTGCGATTGGCTTGCACTTCCAGGGTCCTTCGGCAGGCAAGTTGCAGGATCTCTTCTTCTTTTATCTTCTCAGCAAGAGGATTTACGTCGGACGTCGTGGATTCCTTGCGCTGAACCTTACTCATGGGGAGGAGCATATCAACAAGGTTCTGGATGCGGTCAAGGACTTCTGCGCAGAAATGTTATGAGAGGATTTTGTAAGCTCAAGTCTTTGATCTCGGCCCCGACCAAAGCCATGTTGGCGTCGACACGCTGCCACCTCATAGACAATATCAAAATCAATGCTGTCGATCCACCTCTTCCCTCAATCAATTGCCGCATTTCCAAATATTGTCGTCCGCTTCGGTCATTCCTTTCAAGCCCGAGGTTATGGCCTAGGCTTTGACTCAACCGCCGACATCATCTCCAATATCCTTTCTTGGCATCACCAACCTCCTCGTCATGATGCTTAGAAAGGAAGGTTGATAGCGCAGCATTGGCTTTTGCTTGGCAACCCAAGAGTAACGTGGTATCAACTGCAATTCCAACTTTTATCCGCTTCGGACCCAGCATTCAAATGCCCCCTTGACCCCTGTTTATCGGCGCAGATCAGCCTATCGCGCGGGGTAAACAACACCAACACCGGCACGGTGGTTTGAGCGACCGTGCTCTTTATTAAAGCCCCCCTCCGCGAACCGGTCGTCTAGTCTCATCTCATCCTACTTGCGCCATCGTCACTCATTCTGGCAAATAGCCGCCAAGTTCATGCTATCGAGCCATTGAGCCCCTCTCATCTTCCCCTTGGACCTTCAATCACTAATCCGGCATCGTCTCCGGAAGCCGACCACAATGCCGGACCTCCGCCCCCGCACCCTCGCCCCACTCCTCCTCTCCCTTCTCACCGGGCACCGCGTTCTCGGCCAAGCATCACCGGGGTTTCCCATGGTCATCAACACCTGGGGCGGCCCCTTCACAGCAGCCACAGACGCCGCCTACCAGGCACTCGTCAAGCCGGGCACCTCGGCCCTCGACGCCGTCGAGATCGGCTGCGCGACCTGCGAGGCTAACCAGTGCGACGGCAGCGTCGGCTTCGGCGGCTCCCCCGGCGAGAACTGCGAGACCACCCTCGACGCCATGATCATGGACGGCGTCACCATGAAGTCCGGCTCCGTCGCCGCCCTGCGCCGCGTCAAGAACGCCATTGGCGTCGCTCGCCACGTGCTCGAGTATACCTCGCACACCATGCTGGCCGGCGACCTCGCGACGGAATTCGCCATTGAGAACGGCTTCGTCGCCGAGAGCTTGACTACCGAGGCCTCCGCGGAGCGGTGCGCCGCGTGGCGGGCCGGAAACTGCCAGTCGAATTACAGGCAGAACGTCACGCCGGATCCCAAGGTCGCGTGCGGGCCGTACACGCCCGTGGAGCTTGACTCTACCTCATCTGACTACTTTGACCTCATTGCGCCAAACTCGGCGCAGGTATCACACGATACCATCTCCATGATGGCTCTGGACGCGAACGGGATCATGGCGGCTGGTACCTCTACTAATGGAGCCTCCTTCAAGGTGCCCGGACGCGTCGGCGACGGCCCGATCACAGGTTCCGGTTCTTATGTTGATGGTGATGTCGGAGCATGTGGCGCGACTGGCGACGGTGACATCATGATGCGTTTCTTGCCTTGTTATCAGGCCGTGGAGAGCATGCGAAGAGGGATGAGTCCTCAGGAGGCGGCGAGAGATGCCGTAGTTCGCATGGTAAAGAAGTATCCGGCCGTGTCGAGCGGTATCGTGGTTGTCAACAATAAGGGTGAACACGGTGGTGCTGGGTCTGGGTGGACTTTTACGTATGCCTTCAGAGGTGGTAAGATGAACGCTACTGAAGTTGTGACTGTGCCACCCGTTGTTGTCACCCGGTCTTTGCGCGTTGAGTCAGAGTTGAGGTAGAAAACGGTTGGGCTACTCCGCATGAGAGACATTGATGAATAGATCTGATTTACTCTTACCCCGGACAGACTGAGACTCGACTTCACAACGAATGGCCAAGTTCTCTTCAACACAAGATCTAGACTCTCTGCACTACATGGGTCATATCCGGCTATGCACAACGCTCGACTTGTCGAATGAGGTTCAACTCCAAAAGACGTCAAAGCAAGGTTGTCTATCACCATTGTGGGGTTGCAGCACACCATTGCCATGCCTGGCTTTTGCCAGCTAACTTGCAGGATGACCAACCAATCCAAACATTTGAGTACCTGGTCGATAAATCTTTCTACCGATATCGCAAAGTCCTATCTTCTTGGCAGTTTAAATGTTCTCTCTTCCCACAACTTGACGATACCACCAGCCCACTTTTGGCCGTATCGGCGGGATTCACTGCGACCATCCATTGAAGTGCTGAGCTTGACGCTGCTCCTCAGGAGCTCGGTAAGGATTGCGCAATGGCGGGCAACTTCCGGGTGGGATCCAGCTTGAACGAGGGCTCACGAATCGTTATTTATCAACTCACCATCCGTCGTCGAGCGAGTATGTCTCGAACCACCTCAGTTCTCGATCGTTCTCATCTTAGCGGTCTCTGGTCGACTGCCTCAAAGACTCTGCGACGATGGCATCGGCTCTGAAAGAGTCGGTCCCAAGAGACAAGTGGTGGAAGTGGAGATGGTTCTCGCCAGATGATACGAAGGAGGAGAGGCGTCTCATCACGAAGATTGACCTTCTCTTGGTACCTTACTCGGTCCTCGGTACGATCTATCCTTTTCGCGTAGTCTCCCAGCTATCGGGCTAACATTCAGCGCGAAAGGCTACTGGGTAAAGTATGTCGATCAATCCAATTTGAACAATGCCTACGTCGCCGGCATGAAGGAGGACCTCGGGTTCTACGGAAACGAGCTTGTTCAGCTCCAAACGCTGTTCACTCTTGGATCGGTCTTGGGCCAGATCCCTTTCCTGTATGGATAATGATCCCCGGGTCTGCTGTTGTAAACTAACAGAAAGCTAGATTCATCATGACCTATGTCCCAATTCAATATCTCATCCCAATTTGCGACGTTCTGTGGGGAGTTTTCACGCTTCTACAGTATCGCGTTCACTCTTATGCAGAACTGGCCGCTTACAGATTTATGGTCGGATGGTTCGAAGCTGCATTCTTCCCAGCGATGCATTACGTATTCGGTACGCATTGAAGGCTTGATCGATTATCGGGCTTATCGCTGACTCTGGTAAAGGCTCTTGGTATCGAGGCCACGAAATTGCTCGTCGGGGTGGTATCTTCTATACCGGTCTCGCTGCCGGCACATTGACAGCCGGTCTTATCCAGGCCGGCGCATCGAGCTCGCTCGAAGGAGTTCACGGTACGAACAATGACCATCAAAATTCCCTTTCATAATGCCCCCAATCGCTAACGGGAGAGAAATACCATAGGCATGGAGGGCTGGCGATGGATGTACATCATCTGTGCCCTCATCACCATCCCCGTCGGCATCTTCGGCTTCTTCGTGATCCCCGGTACCATAGACCAGCCCAATAGATGGTGTGTCAATGACAAAGACATCGAGACCGCCCGCGAACGCCTCGAGAAACACGGCCATGTCCTGCACGGCAAGATGAAGTTTGGCCACATCAAGCGCACACTCCTCGGCTTCCGCTTCTGGCTCGTCATCACGACTGACGTCCTCTTCTGGAACGCGGGCATCCACAAGAACACGGGCTCCTACCTGCTATGGATCAAGAGTCTCGGACGGTACAGCGCGGCTCGCATCAACGAATTGGGTACAATCTCGCCCGCACTGGGTATCGCCTACACACTCATCGCGTGCTTCGCTTCGGATATGTTCCTTGGTCCGGCCTGGTCGATCACGATTTGTTCGGTCCTCAACGCCATCGGTCTCATCTTCCTGACGATATGGACTGTTCCGGAAGGCGGTCTCTGGTTCGGGTTCGCGACCATGTATTGGTCCAACGCTCTTTCTTCTGTGTTCCATGGATGGGTCAATAATCTACTGCGAGACAGCCCTGAGGAACGAAGCTTTACTCTAGTTCTCATCAACTTGCTGTCGCAGAGCTCCACGGCGTGGACGCCCTTGCTCACGTTCCCGACGGTAGAGTCGCCGAGGTACAGGAAAGGCTTCTCGTTCTGTCTGGGATGCGCAATCGCGTTGATTGTGTTCACCTGGATCATGCACTATTATCTGAAAAGGGACAAGAAGCACGACACTCAGTCCACTGACGAGGAGACGAGCACCCAGTCCAACGTTGATGCGGCGTCTTCTGTAGAATTGAAAGGCAAAAGCGAACTGGACGCTAGGGAAGACGATCCGGCTGCTGTAAGGGTCAACAAGGAGACAGGCGATGACAGGATCACAGCGATTTGACAGCTCTCTCATCACATTTGTCATACGGTATGCGAACTTGGCCATCAATGTTGGAGTTCTTTGGAAAGATGTATATACTGAAACGAAAGTTAAGCTATGTACAGTCGCGTCTTGGGCCTACTACATGTTACATGCCCCAGAGCGATAATAAATGAAAAAGAAACTTTGATCCTGCACCTTTTCTGTATCCTATCTCATCTCGACCTTGGATGACAGAAAAATAGCCCAATCTCGATAACCATCCCATGAGCACTCAGTAAACAGGGACCTTGAAGGCAGGGAAGGTGTAAGTCCAGCTGTCAATCGACTTGGCGTCGTTGACGCAGTCAAAGTCGGAGCTGTTGCCGCGCCAGACGGGACGGGTAGGCCACTGGCAAAGCATCTGGGTTTCGCCAGCATTGACGTTGGTGGACGAGGTGACGGTGGCGTTGAGGCGGCTGGGCTTGTTGCCGTTCTCGACCCAGTCGATCATGATGTTCATGTTGTTCTGGGGGTAAGGGCCGGGCTGGAGGCTGTTGGTGCCGCAGTGGCCGGCGCCGGGGACCAGGTAGAACTGGTACCAGTCCTCCAGGGACTTGATGGCCTCCTCATCCTTGGAATCGGGGTACATGACGGAGCGGACGGATTGCCAGTAGTGAACGGAGGAGGCGGCGGGGATGCTGGAGTCGGACTCGCCGTGGTAGTGGAGGAGCTTGCCGCCCGAGGACTGGAAGGGGGTGAGGTCGGGGAGAGTGGTCTGGAGGCTGTCGAGGTAGCGGATCATGCCGGTGTTCATCCACTCGACGAGGGTGTCGTAGGTGATGTTGTTCATATCGGAGAGGTTGTCGAGGTCGAGGAGCTGGACGAACTTGGTGACGTACTCACCGCCGGTGGAGGGGATGCTGAGCTCCCACGCGTCGGTCTCGTTGTTGTAGACCGTGGCAGCGTCGCCGAGCTCGGAACCAATTTGCCAAGAGAGGTAGGCGCGCTGACCCTGGGAGTTGAAGACACCATCGTAGATGGCCTGGGCGACGGCAACGGCCTGCTCAGTGACAGTGCCGTTCTGCTCGGGCTGGTAGCTGGTGGTGCTGCCCTGGGCTTGTCTCTTGTTGAAGCCGAAGCCGAGCGAGCTGCTCGTCTTTGCGGCGCAGTAGTAAGACTCGCCAACGGTGGACTTCAGATCGAATTGGAGCTTGCAGAGATCAGTGCGGGAGATGACGCCGTCGACACGGCCGTCGAGACCGTCGCAGGCGGCAATGGTGGAGTTGACAATCTTAGCCAGCTCACAAGGGGGCGGGTAGTAGTCCTGGGTATGCTCGACAGCAGACGAGTAGACGTGGAGAACCTGCTGCTGGGCGAAGCGGAAGGCCGGGGCACCGGCGATGACACCGTCGTACTCCTCACCCCAGCGCTGGACCTGGCTCATACCCTCACGGCCACCGTCTGAGCAGCCCTCGTAGTAGGTGTAGACCTTGTCGTCGGCGCCCATGCTGTAGAATCCCTTGGTGATGGCCTTGCCGACCTGGGTCATCTCGCCCAAGGCCTGGTACCCGAACATGTGGGTAGCATCCCAGTTGATGGAGCCGTTTCCGTAGAGGACAACCTCATCGTAGCTGTTGTTAAAGGCGTCGTAGCCGGCATCGGTGGCACCTCCGGCAGCACCGTAAGAGATACCGCCAGTGGAGTCGGAGGAGAGGGAGAAACCGCCACCGCCGGCAACGTAGAAGCGGTTCTTGAAGACGTCGGGGCTCGGGAAGGCGTACTTGAGGTTGACGGTGTCGCCCTTGCCAGTGTGGGTGTAGGCCACGGTGACGTTGCAGTATGTGAGAGGGGTGCTGCTGCCACCCATCATACCACCGCCGCTGGTGGCATTGTAGACCGGGCTGGCAGTGACTGAAGAGGGAACCAGGTCGATGCCAAGAAGAGTGCCGTTGGAAGGCAGAGCGTTCTGCACGTTCTCGACAGTACACACATCTGCCAGGGAAGACGTGCTGGCTCTGGCCGCCAAAGCGCGGAGAGCCGCCTTGGAGTACTTAGACATATTAGAAGGATATGGAATTCAAGTCGGTGTGGAGGAAAGACAATTGAGTGAATGAGAGAAGAGGGAGCGAATGATGGTGGTGATGCCTTCTAAAACCATCAGCAACATCGTGCCCGGGCAGACATCTTTATAACAAGCTTGAAAACTTATCCCGATGCTGCGGTTCCCGAGTGCTCGGCGACGGCGTTGCCATAGTAGACGCGGCTCCACACGTGGTCCGTCTGTACGCCTCATAGCGCCGGGGCGCAGTGTATAGACGTGCGAGCCGTATTCTCGCATCGACCCCAGTTCGACCGTGGAGACCTACTCCGACAGGTTCAGTTTACGTCAGTCATGGCTAGCGTGAATGGAAGAGATGATGGTAGGGCTGATGGTCCGGACGAAAACCTTGTTCGGGTGGGGATTCAACTCCCGACGCTTGGAGGGTTGTTTGCTGGTTCGTCCAATGATCCTTGGTACCCTGACCACTGGTATGCCGCGTCACACTGGTCCTGGACAATCTTTGAATGAAGTATAGTCTGATTTGTGACGCGTCTTTCTGCAAGACGTGGATGGGAACGTGTTGCGGCGTTGAGTCTAATTCGATTGCGGCTTGACGATTCACGAAAGACATTGAGCTCCCGGTCTGGCATCCGACTTCGAGGGGTGTCAATCAGAGCAGTGTCTCAGTGCCACGCCACTTTCTCGTAGGAGTTCTCGTTTTCAGTATGATTGTATCAAAATAGGGGGACAATCTGATATCTTGAACTTATAAGTCAAATCTATGGGCTTTTCATAAGGAGTGTGTTGGGAGCAGTGCAAGACATCCTCGATTGCATGAGTGAAGTCTAGGCCAAGATCCAACACCACCTGAAGGGGTCAATGTCATCCCAGCAAAGAGCATAAACATGTCTATGAAGGTCCCACAGCTCTATGCCCCTTAAACAAAGTTGATAAAAAAAGACCTAAAGCCCGCCAGGGGAAAAGTGACGGCTAGCCACAACAGTAAACTTTTCTTCGGTACAACCCCACACAGCTTCTGGGGTTATTTGGAAAGGGGGCTAAGCAAAACCCACGAATGCTAGCTAAAATCTGCTCAGTGCGTGCCGAACACACAGCCAACTCCCATCACGGGACCGATTCGGCCAACGGGTTGTGGGTAGTGATGATGAATTTGTCTCTCCATCCACCGGCCGAGTGTAATTGCTTTCTCCAGCTTTCTTCAAATTCTAGCCACTTCTTTCTTTTGGTGGCGGATGTTGCCGTGGGAAGTAAAGAACGGGAGCACCGTTCTAGCGCTGTCTCTCGGAGGCCGTTGTGGGGGCGCCTCCGATCTACGGCCGGGATTTGGGCCGATGCTCCTAGTGGGGCTAGTCCGAGCTAGGTTCGGCCAATCACGGATTTCAGCGGACAAGCTTCTTTGCTTGATCTGGCTGAGGAATACTAATTTGACCGTCATTTACAGCCTACGAGACAGGCGAGGACTGTCCCGAACTAAGGTATAGGACAAGGGAGAATGTGAAAGGGGAGGCTACCGGCCTATGGGAAGGCAAGACTGAGAACAACAGGTGGGCATGTGAGCTGGTTTACGCTTGACCTTTGCGCGGAATTTTTATCCTTTAATCTACCAGAAGAAGTAGTTCAGGACTAACCACTATTGTTCTGGAGTCTTTACATCCCACATCCCGATGCCATCGACTGAAGCTATCATTTGCTAAATGGAGAAGCAAAGAAAGTATCGTGGCTGGAGCCGTTGGGAACCAGGAGATCTCGGCGTATATCACACAACGCGCCTACTAATACTTCAGCACAAGATGAATATCATACCTAGGTCTTTATAAATACGATAGAAGTTAATGAGGATCTAACGACTCGCCAACGAATGTTGTACTTATCAACAGGTCCATATCGGCAAAGCCAGTCGAATTCCTCGAAAAATTTCACAAGGTAGGTCGTGAGTACACTCTGAGATTCTTTGATACTAAGACTACCGATGAACTCGAATGACATATTGTAGAACCTCTCATCCGAAAAGTCTTCTCGAGAACCCAATCATTGACCAACTCGACCAATCCTTCACCGATAACATACGCGAGAAAACCATGGTCGCCCTAGAAATTGTGCCCATCGTACCCGGTACCGTAGGATTCAGGAATGTGGTTGGTGATCTCCGGGTATGGAGTGACCACGTCAGAATACTTTGGAACCTCCAATGATCTGCTGGTATTGATGGTTACCTCGTTGGACACAACACAGATGAGGAGATTTTGAGTCTCTTCGGGTGATTTAGGCTCTCCAGTGGGAAGTGTAATCTTCCATCGGATGTTGGCCTTGAGGTAGTCGATCACGTGGTCAGGTGTGAGACCGTCAACTTGTCCTGCCAAGTAGCGCTCTACCAGAGCAATTGTCAGAGGGATTTGACCGGTGATTCTCTGGTTCTCTTCCTGGCCCTTCTTGCAGTTCGCGCAAGGAGTTTCTTCGTCCTGGCCAAAGGTGGCGAATGATCCAACGTGGGTGTGATCCTTCACGTACAGAAGTGGAGGGATATCTTCCGAGGGGTCGCCGAGGAAGACGTTGACAATGTAATTACCGTGCAGCTCAGCTTTGTCGGCCCTGATGTTAACAAGCCACTCGAGATATTTATCGTTGGCTGCCAAGCTACGAAGATCACGACCCTGTGGGAGCTGAGGATTATCATCGGGAGAGGACTTCAGGTGGGTCTTCGCGCGTTCTCGAAGCACATTCAAAGTGTCGACGTCCGGTGGGTTGCTTCGCAAGATGTTGGCGAAGGAGGCCCGCTTCAAGTAGATTCGGTCCACCTCATTGATGATAGCCTCTCTGGAGTTGAACACGCTTCGAGTCTCTGGGTAGATGTAACCAAAATCTTTGGTGTTTTCCGTTCCGTTCGAGGTCCAAAACTTCTGCTTGCCATTTGCACCTATCGAGCGAGCGAATGGGGGTAAGGCGGTATCAGTGTTCTCATCCGATTTTTCTGGCCGGACGATGGTCGGAAAAACTGACTTTCTGCGGCGTGACCCATTTTCCAGGGTTGCATACTTGCCAAATGGCGAATAGTCGATCGATGTTGGTGTGGTGAAGCCAGAATATGGGGTCAAAGGCAGCGAAAGCTGGGCTGCCCATGTACCCTCCTCCAATGTATCCGTGAACGGCATTGTGAACATCCTCAATGCTACCCCAATCGTTGAACGGATTCTCATCAGAACCAAACTCCCCGTTGTTTGAGACGGCTCCAAAGTCCGTGTACGCCTGGAGGAGAAACAGGACTCGCTCAGACACGTTCATGCCCTTGATGCCGATGTCCTGTCTGGTGAATATGCGGATAGCTTCCGCTTTGGCTTTGGGATCGTCGATATTGCCAAACATTCGCAGCGTTTTGACATTTTTCTAGGAGAGTAAGCTAACGTCTGGGAAGATGATGCGCGGATCTTACTCGAAGGATTCGGACATAGTCGGGGTCATTCTTGTCTCTCTGAGCTTTGGAGTATGCCCCAAATTCGTATGAACCTAGGGGATTGATCTCCTCAGGGTATTTATCAGGGTCTCCTTGCTGACTCTTAGGTCTCACCACGGTGTGTCTAGTTGCAGAGAGAGCTTCGTCTGGAAACAGTGGAAGTTCAGGTCGAGCCCAATCCCAGTACGGCATTCGGAATGATTTGGCGGCCTTGGCGTACTTCGTCTCTCCATCCTTTCCAAACTCTTTGGCAATGAAGTCAACGTGTTTGTAGAGCTCGGTCTGAGGTCTTAGTCTTAGCTTCGGCGAAAGGTATTCCATCTTCAGCTGTGCATGTTCTTACCTCAAAGAGAGCGAGATAGACACGATGCCACGTGAGGAACAAGACTGAACTGTGCGTACAGTATCCTCCATACCCTCGCTTGGGATCGAAGTTCTCTCCGACAAGGTTCCAATCTTGGTTTGGCCACTTTAGGGCAGGTCTCCCATGGATGCCTGGCGAGATGTGAACTCGAGCTCGAAAGTTCGGGTCAATAGAGAGTGCTCACATACCAGCTATCTGGAAGTAGGAAAGCGGCTGATCCTCGGGGACGTTTTTGAACCGCTCAAGCCCTAAGAGGAACAGGGTGAATTGATCCGGTTGATGTTTGGCCATGTCACGCAACTCCAGTCGAACGGGCGGTTCCTCTTGAGATTGTAAGCATTCTAGATTACCAAGACTGGGTAAGAGGAAGGCGCACTTCCTTCGAAGCCATCTTGGATGCCTTTGATAATTACAGGGCCTTTGGTTCCGTCAGAAGACATGTTGTAAGATGGAGCAGATGCTTCAATAATGTAAGTAGACGAGGTGGATGTTTGTATGAAGGTTGAAAAGACAAGGAAATCGTGATGATCTGAACAGTTTGAGAAATGGATGCTTGGAGGGACTGGGAGAAGTGAACACGACCAGCTTTTATGTCAAAGTTTTGATGATACAAACTACATGATTCCTTTCCAAGTGGCAAACATGAGTACCTCAATAGTATACGTTGGCAGATGTGGGATGCCGTTGACACTGGCTTCCAGCACGCCTCAGCCGTCTCTGTCTCACATTCGCCATCTCGGGTAGGCCCGTCGCGTGCATGATCAGCCTCCAGCCAGCCACTTTACTCCAGCTCTGGCTTTTAATCACATCTCAAATCAAACGTTGCCATGTGGAGGATCGAATCAGAGTGTCGAGACTGAGCGGTGTGCCAAAGATGCATCATACTGCGTTCGAGGACTCAGCATAAGGAATGGAAAGGCAATCATTCTGGAGACTGAGGGAGCTTGTTACACCTTTGAATACTCCAAATCGCTTCGTCTGTGCGATATTCTTCATACTAGGTTGCGAAAGGTTTTGAAAGACATTCATGAGTGATTGATTCAAATAACAGCGTCTGTTCCTCTAAAAGGAACGAGTTCATGGTGATAGAACATGCGGGGAAAGTATAAAAGCAAGCAGCAATATGTGCAAATAGTGACTGAGATTTATGCCCTAAGTAGACGATCAGCCTTCGTATTCTCATACTTCATCACAGTCGCTGGTGAGAGCTTCAGCTCCAAGCTAATCTCTTGGTCTCAGCCTCACCACACATCACACACCAAGACTTGAGACACACTCCCATCTTGGTGAAGCATAGCATTTGCCAAGCAGTACTGCATACTTGGACCATGGCCCCTGTTCCAGATCATGACCTGCTACGCGTTCATGGCTGCGGCCGCAGGTCCATCGCGATATGTGATGTGTGATCGGCAGCCAGCCACAAGCAGCCACAGTTGATTCCTCCTACTCTAAGGTACATGCAATTCTGTCAAGTTCAAGATCAGTCTGAGGCGGTGAACAGCAGGGTACTTGCAATGTAAGTCCCTATTGAAAATACATCTTGTGAAAGCCTTCATTTCAAAGCTAGTGGTAATTTTCGGAGGTAGGTATAATTGACTCTGCAAGGCTTCGGATGAGGTTCCTTAGTAGAACAGTCACAGTACGTAAGACTACCTTATTACAAACTCATGACGGTACGAGTAGATAGATTTGAGTCTGAGTGGTAATTTGTCTGCGAGCCACGAGGGGATTCTGCTACATCACATGCTGAAATTTGGCGGCGATAGGGAGATGACATGCAGTGATTGCCATCATGTATTTCCCTCCAATGAAACCGATTCTCGACACAGGTACGACTGTCGAAAGAAACAGACTGGGTTCAGGCCATGCAAGTACTCTGCTGCATGGAGGCGATGCCGTAGGCCCCCATCCCGTAAGGTAATCGACGGTGCTATCTCTCGAGTTCAGCCAAGACTGAACACCACCTACGTCAATCACACTCGGTCATGACGATGGCCCCAATCTCGACATCAGAATGCCCCTAAACATGATCCACTGGAGATGGATGGCATAGGTCTTGGATCAAAGAGGTATAACCTTGACCCCGCGTAAGGAATCAAGCCGTATCCTTCGCCTCAGTACTCTCAACCTCTACACTCTAAGCGGTACACCTCTTTCATCCCGCTTCAGAATCCAACACACCTCAGATGACGCGGCACAGCCCATCTCGGCCCTCAGACCTCTACCATGGCAATACCACGACAAGACGACCGGTGGTCCACTCAGCCTCTACCTCACCCAACCAAAGCCATCTCTCATCGCCGGCGGCAACATGGTCCTACACAGATCCCAGGGCACAAGAAAACCCTCATGACAGTCCGTCTTGCGCGAGATGATGGAGGATTTCCCCCTTTCTTGAAAATCTCCCCACCATAATGCGCCAGGTCACCGTCCTACACATGATCCTCTACTTACTGGGTGAATCCGTCCTACGACCAGACGGCCCTCGAGGGGTGTCTCGCCAGCACCGAGCGCGTCGGAGAGGCCAAGAGTTGACGGATGTAAGCGTTCTTGAAGTTCTGCTGCGCGGGAACCGCCTCATCGAGCCAAGATCAATCGTGAACGGTGAAATAGTGGTGTTGCTGTAGACCTCAGGTGTTAGCGGGCCGGTGAAAACGTCTATCGAAGGTCTATGTTGGTCATGAGTTATCGCGCTGCCAAAGCAGCATGAAGTCTGTACACTGAATAAGCGGGCCTATCAGTGGCAAAGCTTCATTCAGATGACATTCACCAATAGGCAGAAATAAATGTGAGCAAATGTGGTGTCATGAAAAGAAGAAACAACATCCATCTCAGGCCGACTTCGCCCTCGAAACATCATTCCCTTCATTTTTTAGTTCGTGCTAATTCTCATCTATTTACACATGACTCTTTCAATCTTTCCTTTCCCATTTCTTCATGCTCATGTCGCTCACGGACATATCCTGCATCAACATCCCCCGCCATTGCTTCATGCTTCCCAATCCCCGAATATTGGGATCCAATACGTACACGACATTCCACCTAGCATTCATTACAGCAAAAAGCATTTCCTCAGCTCTCATCTCATTTCGTCTCGTTAGGACGCAAAAAAACAGAAAAACCCAAGTGATATCTCTGAAGAACAAAAAAGCAATCAACGAATCCCCAAACTTACCTCCTTGCAACCTTTTTCGCAATAGGAGATGAAGGAGAATGCAAGCAAAACGTCGACCCATAAAACGCCTTAAAAAAGCTGCAAGTCAACTCGTGACGGTCGTCGAGGAATAACAGAGGGAAGGCCATCGCTGTGTCTATGAAGCAAAAGCAAGAAGCAAGCGCCGGCAATCGGCACCATTGGCGATTGAATGCGAATCAACGCTTGAACACACTGCTGAGCTTGCTTCCGCCGACGCTGCTTCCGACACTACTCGACACACTGCTCATCTTCTCGCTGACCTTTTCGCCGAATCCACCCATCCACTTGGGCACCTTGAGACTCATGCGCACCTGGCCGTCGACAATCATGCTGATGACATTGAGGACGGCAAATGTTGTAGAACCTATGGCACGGAAGAGAGCAAGAATTGCCACGGACCAGAGAATGAAGGCAAGGTAGTAGTTTTCACCAATGCCGCGTTCGCTATACGCCTCAGACACGGCCATGGCGAGAATGGCGTTGCAGATAAGCCACGAGAGCACCATGTAGGTACGCACGCTCTTATAGTAGTCTTCCTGCAGCTGAGCCTCGGAGATGGGCGAAGGGGGTACCTCGACGCGATCACGGAGGTTGCGAAGCGCCTCGTCGTAGCCAGAGTCGATATCAAGCTGCTCGGATGGCATCTCAAGCTCGACACTGTTGCCCTTTCCGATAGCGCCACCCAGATCAGTCTTCATGACGTTGTCTCCCTTGGTACCCCATGTGACGTCGTGCGTATTGCAGAAGGCGTAGACTTGAAGAGTGCAGATATACGCTGGCAGAAGCATGAAGTACTGAGCCGCACTAGTGAACAAGTGCCAAGGATCCAGGTACAGGAAAGACATGACGAAGTACAAGCCGATAGTCGAGAGAATCGAGACAATGAAGTTGGTGAAGACGTTTTCACCCATGTGGATCTCGGGGTTGTCCTTCTCCTTCAGCTGACGAATGACGATGTAGAAGGTGGCGAACGTCGTGTAGATCATGATGATACAATACACGACAATACTGAAGAGGTACAGTTTCTTTGCTCCCTGCGGTCGATTACCTAGCGATAGGATGAATTGCGCGCAGATGAGCAAGACACATGTGTATCGTAGGACCGTGAAGATGTATTGACCAATGTTGTGACCGAAGGGATCTACCAGGGGATCGCCTAGACCGCCTGCGACGAAGTAGAAGGTCAGGTAGAAGTTTGCCAGGGAGAAGTAGGTGAAGATGAGCTGAAGGAACTGGTAGATGAATTCGATGTGAAGGAGGATCTTGCGAGTGATGGTGTGGTCAGTGTACCAAATCTGCTTGAAGTGAACGAGAGAGTACACAGCAGCGAAGAAGGCACCGTTCAGCCAACGACGTCTCTGCGAGATGAACTCTGGAACAGTGTCTATGGGGTTTGTTAGTAATTAAAAACTTTCGTGGGAACAGAAATCTTACCTGGCACATCAGTTTCACCGTGGCATCCCTTCACATACTTCAAGACCCAGCTTTCGCCGCGCTTGGCGACAAGCTCCCAGCAGAGGATACGATCCTCGGCGAGGTACATGTTTGCCGTGAACACGTCTGCATGCTGACCGTGCAGTGTCTCTCCCTTGAAGTACTGACTGAGAGGGCCGTGGCCCGTCTCGTCGTTCTGCAGAGCGTGGTATCGGTAGGCACTGAGCGCACCGGGCAAGACGGTGATGTACCCAAAGATGGACTCAAGAGGCTTGTCGAGAATATTGGACATCTTGTACTCAAAGTTCTGAGATGCGACAAGGGGGTTCAGGAGGTTCACTCCAAACTTGCCCTTCATGGCCTTGATCTCTCCGCAAGCACCGGCGACGTTGGAGTCGTTGTCAAAAGCCTTCCAGAGGTGGTACAGAGATGTGCCGCCGGGTCTGGTACCAACATCGAGCAAGATGCACACGTTGGGGTTAAGAGCCTTGCCGAAAGCATTGAAGAACCAACGGTGTGAGTTGAGCTTCCTTTGATTCTTCTCCTTCAGACAGAAGATCAACTGGCAGGGCACGATACCCTTTTCGGCACCCTTGAACTTGAGATCGGAATCGAGCGAGACTTGTGTTGTGTACTCGTAGACGTGGGCCTGCACTGCCTTCTGGTTGACGTAGTTCTTGGCAATGCCGTGCTGGTAGACACCCATCGCCGCCAACGCGTCGAGCGTGCGAGGATGGATCTTTTCTCTGCCGTCGGACACAATGCAGACCACAATTTTTTGCCAACCATTGTCACCCCATGTGCGCGATTTTGAACGGGCGCAGAAGTGGGAGATGTTCTTCATGACGGCGTACATGGTTCTCGTGAAGCCAAACTCGTCCTCGTTGTACATGGTGACACAGATGAACAGTTCCGTCTCGCGAGCAGTCTTGCCAATGGACTGGCGGAGCTTGTATCCGCGTTCGACAAAGTCATCTGGGTCGCAAGTAACGGCCGTATATCTCATGTGGGTGAACTCGACCTCGTCGCGACGAGGCAAGAAACTGTAAAGAATCGTGGGAATTTTGCACTCCAAGACCAGCTCTCCGTTGATGAGCTGGACCTCCTTTCTCGACATCTGCGGTGCGCGAACACCTCGGCGCTCTTGCATTCCATCCGGAGCCGGGCCGTAATGCTCCACCTTCTCATTGATGTCGGTCTCTGCATCTTCCTCGCTCAGCGTAACCTGGTCGTGGGACATGTATGATTCTCTCATCGGCTGGCTCTCACTGATATCGGTCTCGGGCCCGAACACGTCGTCGTTATCGTGGAGTGGGATCGAAACGGTGGCGTCGTCGGCAAAAGCGGCAGAGTTGCGGTTCGCACCAGTCGAGAACAACGGCGCAGGCGGAAGCGGACGTCGGGGGCTACCGCCATATCTGGAAGATGGAGTTCCCGGTCTGGGGCTGCCATTGAGGTCTGATGGCTCGTAAATGCCCGAAGCAGGTGGCCTTGTGAAGTCTGACGAGAGGCGGGAAGGGCTGTATGTCCTTGTTGGTGAATGACGTCCTGACTGGTACTCGTACGGGTAGTCGTCCTGATACTCCTGCTCGTAAGTGCGCTCGTACTCGCGGGCGTAGTCGCGGCCTTGGAAGGGAACGTAGGTCGAGTCGGGCGGGGGCATGCTCGGGGGGTCTCGAATGGACGCGGAGCGGTCGGACAAGATGGACGACGCATAGGATCGTCTGCTGGATCGGGGCCTGTTTGTCTCGTCATGTGAGCTTGTGCTTACGGCCTTGGTAGAATCATCTGACAATGGAGGAACAGGACAGCTAGAGGACTGGCGAAGTTGACTCTTCCGCAGCGAAGGACCCTCTGGTATGGTTGGGAGACTGTCCCGAAGTTGCGACTCTCTGATGGAGTTGGGCCTGGTCCTCTTCTGCAACTTTACAGTAGAAGACCGCACCGGTATGCGAGAGGTGCGCTGAGCGTCTGCAAAGTCGACAACGCCCACGCCACTTGAGCGCGGTGTGTAGACGGGTGCTGGGGACAAGGGTGAATTTGGGTTTCCTTCCTCCTGCTGCCTCAATGCGTCGAGGTGGTCCGGCGTAGAGATCACCGGGTCTGTAGCGTCTGACTTCTTCCTGCGCAGTGATAGAGGGCGTGGGAAGAGGCTGGGCGACGACTCGGGTGTCTTGTGAACCTGACGAAGGCGAGGAATAGAAGATGCGGAAACGGGAGTAGTAGCAGTAGTAGAAGAAGCATAATGAAAAGGTCGCGATGCGCCCTTGGCGCCGCTGACTGGTGTCGAAGCCGAAGTCGACTGCTGGGGCGCGGTGGGAGTTACGTACGGTGCTCTGTCCATGATGGGCTCCTCGACTGAAGTCAGTAGTCGAATGGCGGCGGGATTGTTGGAGCGTCCCGTGGGAGTATCGTCGTCGCGGTCGTCGTAGGGTGGGAGGCTGTAGTCGGGCGGTCGCGAGGGGGTATTTGGGTCCATGGTGAGATGTTGTTTGCGCCGCCGGTTACCGGGACGAAACGGTTAGAGGAATGCTGGACTGGACTGGATTGTTGTTCAAGGGCCGGGTCTCGTATGGGTGTTCTTTGTTTGCAACGGGCCGGCGCCACGATGGGATTGTGTGGGCGAGGGATTGACGTAGCTCAGGTTGGCCTCGTGGCGTCAATTCGGGTCCTAGTGAGTGTCTCGATGATTGGAATGAGGGTCCAAGACGTAGGTGTGAGGGTGTAAGTGTCGAAACTCGACAAAGGGTAGCGCCGTTGGAAATTCTCAATGGGAATTCCAGACGGCAAGGTTGGTGATGGTGGTAGTGGTTGTGCTAGAGACTAGCTTTTTGGCAAAGTGGGATGGATCTCGAGAGATGATATGAGAGGGAGCAATGTGCGAGAGAGCAGCAGCAGCAGCAAGGGAGGTAAAGCATCTGGGCAAAGCTGCGGGAAGGAGGGTCAAGTGTTGGGGAGGCTGGGGGGACTCAGGAAAAAAACGTGGATGGGCAATCACTCTGCGCCTGTAACCTGCGCCATTCTCTTTCTCACCTCACGAGTACGCAGCACCTTAGTGCCTCTTTTGCTCCCAGCGCATCCGCGAGTGTGTCGAGGGGCAACAGGGCGGATCGGGGACTTTGATCGCGTTGACGGGGCAACGGGACACCACTGCAGGGGATTCGTGTGGTGTCCCGGTTGCGAAAAGCGGGCCGGCGAGGAACAGCGCAGGGGGGCTGAGCCTGTTCGTGGGACCTCGTAGCGGTTAGCGGCTTCTTAGCGCTACCGGGGCCCGCTGACCGTTCCTGAACCTCACGCCCAAAATGGATTGATTACCTCACCTTAGCTAAGGTACAAAGTACCGTGGGTCGTCACTCACCTGCACATGCACCTCATCACTCCGCCAAATATGTCAACTTTCGCACCCATGGCCACAACACGATCTTTGCGCCAAACGGCAATGGCAATGTAGCAAGGTAGCTTTGACAGGCCCACGGTGGAGGAGGGCTTGGATGATTTGCTTTTGGTATTCAACGTCTATCTTTTCCATATGCGGCTCTTTCTACGGATACACTTTGGTACCCAACGTCTGAGATATCTATCCCGCATGGATGATGTGCAGCTCACCTCTGGGGTAAACAATCACCTACCTACTTCTATATCCACCAAATAGTCTATTCTCCGTTTTGTCCTCGTCCTCTCAATGCTGTCGTGCTTTTGCATTTACTTCATCTCCATCCCAAACGTGGATAAGCAAGAAAAACATGGGACCCAAATTATCATACACCCCAAAGAGCCCTCCACCGCTTCTCATCCGTCCTCAAAGGCCCATCAAACCGCCCGAACCGTGCCGGCAACCCCTCGTTGGCCTCGGGCAAACAAATCCACTCTCGCACACAATCCGGCACTTCCTCCTTGATGTGACTAATACAGATCAACGCCTGCCTCTCGCTCAACCCCTTCACCCGAACCCTGCCCGCCTTGGCCACCTCGCTGTCCACGATCCTCTCCCCACTATACGTTTTCTCTTCTCCCGTGGCGAGGAAGAGCATACACTTGTCTCTGACAGCATCATCCATCCCGCTGAAAGCCTCGTCGAGCACCACTACATCAGCGTTCTTGATCACAGCCCGCAGCAGCAGCGCGATCCGCTGGGCGCTAAAGGAGAGACCGCCAAAGAGGTAGTTATCTGACCATGAGAGGTCATCTTCGCCCGTGACAGAAGACGCTGCTTTTTGATATCCTGGGTTGAGCTCTGGAGCAAACCACCGCAACGTCGCCTCGACCTTCCCTCGTGCCTCGTCATCAAGAACAGGAATGCCCTTGAACGTATCCGCCCAGGCATTCTCCAAAACCTGTCGAACAGTCAGACCGCGGGGCATATGCTGGTGCACCTCGGGACTCGAGTGACCAATCCGTGACTGAATATCCCAAAACGTGACAGGTCGCTGCCCAGACCCAGGCTCGGGTAGTCTGCTTCGGCCAAACAGCTTGATGGGAAGAGAGTACGTCTGCGGGTGATCGGAGCACAGTAGAGATACGACAGTCGTCTTGCCCGACCCGTTCGGCCCAAACACGCCCCATCGCTCCCCTCGCCGGACGGTCCAGATCAACCCGTCCTTGGGCCCGGACGGCGTGTCCTGAGACCAGTTGCCCAGCGCGATCTTGTTCCCGTACCGCACCTGACACCCGTCCATCTCGATCAAGGGCTTACCCAAAGCCTTCTCCCCAGCGGCAGCAGTCGACGACGCCTCGACAGAAGAAGAAGCAGACTCAACAGCATGCGAACCCTTCTCCCCAGCCGACAAAAGCCCATCCCCCTCCACCCCCCTCGCCGTCAACACCTTTCCCATCTCCACAAGCGAATGCACAGGCAACCTCTCATCCTCCTTCAACCCACCCTTCCAGACGCCCCTCACATACGTCCTCAACCCCTCCAACACCTCCTCCTTAGGCCCCATCGACCCGACCTGACAATCCCCTCGCAGATACACCAAATGCGTGATCCACTCGGGCAACGGATCCTGCGGCCGCGCACTCAACACCAGTCTCGGGCTCGCCCGCTCCGCGATCCCCTCCAGCACGGGACTCAACCCGGCCACCGTCGGGGGATCGAGCCCCATGAACGGCTCATCCAGCAGCAGCACCTCCGGCGTCGCCAACAGCGCCCTCGCGATGCGTGCGCGCCGTCCTTGGCCATTACTCAGGAACGCGACGGGGAGATCGAGCAGCGGCTCCAGCCTCAGGTCCTTCACGACCCTCTCTACGAGCTCCGGCGGCATCAGGTTCTCCTCTCCTGGTAAGGTGTCGAGAGGATTCAGCTCCGTGTTGCCGATCAAGTAATCCCGCAGCGAGAAATCCGTATTCTCCCTCCTGGACTCGTACCGCGCAGCGAGGTACGCACTAGTAGTATGCCCGCCGCCCAACCCGCCGTCACCGTCGAAACCAACATATTGAATCGCCCGGTTTGCGCTCCTTAGGCGCGGCGGGACGGCCTCGGTGGAGAGATACGGGTACGTTCGCGCAGTGGGCGGGATCGCGAGGTGCTGGCCGCGGAGGACCTGCAGCAGCGTCGTCTTGCCTGACAGCGAGGGGCCGACGATGCACCAGTGATTCTTCTTCTTCTCGGCGGCGGTGGCGGAGGACAGCTCGAGGTTCAGGTCTGTGAAGAGGGGCGGGTTCGGGTGCGTGGTGTGCGTGTTGGGGTGGCGCCGGTAAAAGGAGCCGTTGGCAATCCTTAGGATCGGGGGAGAACGATTCGGTATCCTCATTGTGATTGTAAGAGTGTACGTGTGTGCCTGCTTCAATGGGAGAGATTGAGCGAATCACTGTCTGAGCGAGTGGAATCAACGCCAATTGACCACCATTACCCTTGATATCGCGTCGTTGGGATAGTCGTGGGATGACATTCACATTGTGACTCCTTCCTTCTCCTCCCAAAAAGAAAAATCCGGGGCAGCTTTCCCCGGACTTTTTGGTACACGTAAAACCAGCTGCGATCTCGGTGTCGAAGCTCGGCCGTCATCGCCCCATCCGTAAAGTGGATCCATGTCCGGGGAGCGGAAAGAAAAGACCGACAGGGATCAGGTAAGCTAAGGATTGAGGTTGCCGCGCCTGCATTTCAGCCTAGGAGTCACGTGCAGACATCCTCGCTGAGGTAATGGCGGGACCCGAACTGGCACGACTGGGTAGCAGCAGCCAACAGGCACGCCGGAGAGCTCCAGGCACATCAACGCAGCGCAAGCTCCCATAATCGTCACCCAGCCCGTTCAGCTCCATCTCAATCAACACGACCCCCCCAAACGAAACCTCTCCTCCCAACAACCACAGTCACCCTCAAAGAACAGTCAAGATGTCGGTATGTCATCTCCCACCTCCAATCCACCTTCCCTCCATCACGGAACCCCCTCCCAAGCTAACATCATTCCCCCCCTCCAGATGCGAATCGTCCCCGCCGCAAACCAACCCACAACCTTCGCCGCAGGCGCCAACGCCCCCTCGGCACCGGGCGTCCACGACACCCTCCGCGCCGGCGTAGGCCAGTCCGCCTACGACGCCAAAGAAAACGTCGCCGCCTCCGCCCATCCTCTCGAGTCTCGCCTCAAGAACTGGGAGGCCACCCAGGAAGGCATGCGCATGGAGACGCTCCGCCGCACCTTTGGCCTCGCCGAACCCATTCGCCGCCAGATGGAACTCAAGATTACGCAAAACGGAGAGTGGCGGCCCCTCGCCCTCGGCGGACAAAAGGCCTCCGTCCACGAGGAGATCCTCCGCGGCAAGGACTCCAGCGTCACGTGGGAGGACGTCTACTCTGGCGAGGAGAGCGTGGGCATCGTTGGTATGCACGACGAGATGGAGAGGAAGCTCAAGATTTGAGAGAGATAGAGAGAGAGGTGGCCCGAGAATATGACGGGGTTGAAATGACCGAGAGCGGACCTGGGCTTCTGGATCAGAGGGATACGACAGGAGGACTGCGGTTGGAATTGTATTACTACGATATGCGTCATGACCTCAGGACGGCGCGGCAATGGAAATGTCAAGGCCATAGAAGGGATTCACCGAAGCGTCCAGGTTCAACGGAAAGATGGAATAGAATGCGTTCTACTATCCTATGGACAACACCCATAGATGGTGCGTGGAGAAGAATCAACCAGAACAAATACACAAAGCTATGATACGCCGCTGTACTCCGAATGTCCCCTTATTGTCTTCGCTCTTTGTAATACGCTCGATGGATGTCGTGGTGGCCTCCATGGAGAGAGACACACAAGACATGAGAAAAAATAAAAGACCCATCGCAACACCGTGACCGAAGGCCTCACCAGACCGACTAGCCCATCCATTCTGGGCACTTCTGGAATTGCATGCATTGTCGAACCCATGACCCCGGCTAGGCCCCTGCCTCTTTGTATCGTGTACCGTACCATGCAGAGCACTCAAGCCAGATTGACCCAATGGAGTCTTTTTCTCGCCTGCTCTTCTTCCATGCATGCCATTCTCCCCACTAGAAAGGAATGGCTCTTGTTCGGCGGGGGCAAGATGTTAAAGGAAAGGAGTGATGATTGCAGAAGAAAAGGGCCCAGATCTTGGGACCGCTCGATCATAAGATAACACAGCATCCACCGCCACCTTCTCGGTTGCGGCCGCCGCCAGAGGTTGACTTATTGCCTCCCTTAGGTTCTTCTTCCTCAACGATATCGGCTGGCCGGACGGTCATGTGTACAACGTTGGCTGCCTCTGCACTGAAGTGGTATTCTGGAACAAGGTTAGATCTATCAAGGAGAACGCAGATGTCAAGGAAAACCTACGTTTCAATTGGTCCTTATCGTCCAGCAGCTTTCCGAAATGAATCAAACGTATACTGCTGGGGCTCGCAGGCTTGGCATCCCATTCTTCACGCCACTCCCTGAGGATGAGTTCCTTCAAGGTATAAACACTGATAGTGAAGGGGTCCTTCTTTCCAGCCTCGGTCAATCCAGGGACATTGACGTTTCTCTTTGTCAAGTACTTTTCGTCCAATTTGTAAGGGTGTCTTGCACCAGTCGTGAGCAACAAGGTGATGTTGCAGACAGGGCCATCCGCTGGAGAATTGGTGACGGGCTGGACGTCATCGACAGAGGGACCGATGGCCATGGAGTCATCCTGAGTCTTGGTCGCTGGCGACGAAACCGAGTCCTTCTCCTTTCCTTTGGTTGACGGCTCGATTGAATCGTCGGCATCGCCCACGGCCGACGTGCTGGCTTCAGGCTGTGTTGACGCCGCAGCGCCGGGTGTCTTGCTTGATGAAGTAGTCGTCGGCCTCGTTGTGTCTGCTGCGGCGGCGTCGGCTTCCGTCGACGAGGATTGAGGAAGGGTCTTCATTGGGATGGTATCCTTTGGCGCCGCCGAAGAATCTTTGGGTGGTTGGCCGACGGTCGTGTTGGCGTCGGCGGGTTTGGTATCGGCCATTGCGGATCACAGGCAAGAGCAACGGCAGCGTCGAGCCTCGAGGAGCGCGGGCTCGTGGTGATTGTGATTGGAACCGAATCGGATACAGTGGCTCAATGCATGCGGCAGTCTGCGAAAAAGTTGAGGATATTTCGACGAGTGGGATCTCAGTGTTTCGCGGAAGAGAATCGGGGGGGATGAATTGCAGTCTTCGGGTGAGACGGTCAGACGCAGAGGCACAGCGACGCAGAGACGCCAGTCGGGATGGTACCAGTTGGCGTGGGTAGCGAGGCCGGTGTTGTGGCAGTTGCCAGGATTTGGGGGGGTCGTTCAGGATGTTGGACAGGAACGCTGAAGGCGGAAGCGGGTGGTAAAGGCGGGTGATCAGTGCATCCAAAGCGTGGGCGTTCGACCAGTCCAAGTTCAAGTCCAACCAGCGAGGTGGGAAAAAGGAAGGATAAAATGGAGACCCGGGGCCGAGAGTTGGAGAAGGAGACGTGGGAGAGAGGACCTGACGGGAATGTCGAATGGGGAGATGGCTTGGCGGAACTTGGAAGGCGTGGCTCATGGGCCGTGGGCCGTGGGCGTTGTCTCTCTTTTCCACCTGCACTCCAGTCTCCAGTCTCCAGTTTCCAAGTGCTGGGCTCGGCTGGGCAGGCTGGGGACGCTGCTTTGCTGAGGCCGGGCGAGTGGACTGGCTGACTGACTATACTACCACACTACCTAGTAATCCAGACTAGGCAAGGTAGGTTGTTGAGTGGGCAGGCTGGGCTGGATGGCTCGGCAATGATTCCGTTCCAACTTCCAAGTTGTGCTGGAGGCGAAAGAGTCGCGGAATTTGCCAGGTACGTGAGCGAACAAATCTTCTCTGTCGTCGGCCAGGGAAGATCATGTGAGTTTGCTGCTGGTAGATGATTGTACTCGTTCCTGAGTATCCGCAAGGTGTGGTTACCTAAGGAAGGTCGGTCGGTAGGGGAGAGCGGTGCTTCGCTGCCGAAGCGGCGTTTGGTTGTCTCCTGTCTCGATGGTTACCCTCACGCTCTTCCGGGCAGGAATGTACCTCTAGGAACAGTACGTGAGTACCTACCTTATGGCAAGGTAGTCAAGGTAGGCACGTATGTAGAGAAGACTAGACAGGATGGTGCTGTGACGATGTACCCGGCAATCACGTCGTCTCCCGTCGAATTTCCGAGCGGTCGGTATTAGTCGAGTCGTGCTGTTTCGTCTATCAGGCCCTCCTTGACAAAGCTGCTACGGCGGAGGCGGCGGCGATGGCGATAGACGCGGCGGCGGCGGATACCGGCAGCAAAGGGCGAAGCCGATCAAGGGTCGAGGATGCTGTGGAGGGTGTCACAAGCTTGCTCTCTTTTTTCTCCCTCTCGGTCATCAAGTTCCAGCTGCTGTCCCGGTCGTAATCCTTGATGTTTAATGGTGCTTCTCGGTCGTGGATTAGTGCTTAGAAAACAGAGAGTAGGATCGGTGCAAAGTACCTACCGAGACTGGCCGGCAAGCAGCTACAACAACCGCGCATTCGAGATGTTGGCCGGAATTGCAACCGCCGGGAATGGAGAGTTTGTGGGTTGATGAGCGCAGAGCAAACGGGGTGGTTGCTGTAGTTTCCCTCGGTGTTCCTCAGTTAAGGTACTCTCGCAGCACTCTGCCTTTTGTTGCAGGTTTGACTGATCACTTCTTTCCCAATCCTTGACAATGATACTTGTCGCGAGGTACAGTCCTTCAAGTGGAAAACAATGCGAGTACCTGAGGTTGTCGGGAAGGTGCACCTTAGACTTAAAGAGAAGGAGCAACCATGAAGCTGGAAAAGGAAGGAACCACCTTCTCCAGGCCTTCCTTCCCGTCTCCTTTCCCAATTCCTCAAGATTCAATTCTAGTGTTTCCCTAATGCTTCCTCCCCCCTTCATCTATGTTACACTTGCACTATTATTCGCCATCTGATCCCATGCTCCTCTCAGTCAAAGAATCCAAGTGCGCACCAATTGATAATACATCGATGCATAAAGATACCATTCCGAGTATTTTGACGCCTGCTGGACTCGGTCAAGGCTAGTGCACTCGCTAACTCGATCGCGGCGCCCACGGGTGCCCTCCCCCGCCGTCACCGCTCCAGAAGACAGGACGCCATTATTTCGCAATGTGACACATTCCCAACCGCACACACCGTTCGCATTCCTTCCGTCTCCAGATCTGGGCGTCTCGCGGGGGAAACGGGAACGGGAGCGAGGGAATGAAAAGGATCAAATGCCACACACGCCGTAACGGAGAAAACGCACCCAGACGCTGCCTGTCAAATTTCCAACCGTCAGTGCCATTGCCACTAATCCAGACCAACCACCCAAGTACCTACAGCAATCTATCAGTTCGCCTGCAGTCAGCCGCATCATCAGTCGGTCGAGGCTGTGTCGGTTCCGATACGTACCTACCGATGGTGCCCTCACCGGTTCAGTTCCCCTTCCTCGCAGGGACAGGCCAGTCTGCGGCCCCCGCCACGACGCCCCATCTCTGGGCATCCGAAATCCCCTCATTTTCCTCAACTCAAGCGCGATATAGAAAGATAGACGTGCAATGTTTCAGCGGCACCCCATACGCGTGTGGGAAACAGATCCGTCAGAGGGTACGGCAGGCAACAAAAAAAGCGGCTGGATTGGATACGACCTCGCAGCATTACAAGACGTACGGCTGGCTTCGTCACCGCTTTGTGTATTTCGCACTCCCACGCCTCCCAGGACCATCAGATTAGTGTGTGAGGGTGTTATGTTGATGTTTCTGAAGATGGGATAAGACTGTTAGGAACCCGAAACTCTCCTCAGGCTTATTTCGCCCGTCGCCCCATGGCCTTATTTGACACCAATGCAACACGCAGGCACGGAGGAAACCAATGTAGTGCACGCACATACTCAAAACCCAAAGAGTCTACAGGAGAAGCATTCGAAGGCTAGCGACGCAGAGCACGAGCTTTCCATGCTTTGGCCTGTTGTCTTTCAAGCTGGTGCTCTGCAACGTCCAGACGAAGTGCGAGATCCTCGTTACAGATTTGCTGGGGCGAGGAGAACCACCTATGCCAGGTTCACATGTTCACTGGGCGGGACACAGGCCTTGGGCAGATCTGATGGCAGTACCTAACACGGGTAGAAGAGTAATCGTTAACTCATAGGACTGCCGCATCCAGATTCCCCAAGCTTTTCGGACTAGATCGTACGTGTTGTCGTCGGGCGCCCAGATCCATCCACGGCTCCAGCGGAAAAGATGCCCGGGGTTCCCAACCAATCCCTTTGGGGATAGGGGACTGTCGACGATGGCCAGCCATGGCCCACTGAGAGTAGTCCGAGTCTCCTTCTCCTTTGGGCCACTGTTGACGTCTTTTTAACACCATTGTCCAGATCCTTCATCGGGGGAACCGGGAACGGTGCAGTGCTCCAGTACACGAGTTACGATTGAAGTGAATGTCTCTCGTTCCGACTTTCATCCCAACGACTCGGAAAACAGAAAAATGTGAAGAAGACAACGTGGAAAAAGCAATATCTGCAATCCATCATTGGTTGGCGACACAACCTTCGAACCGGGATCCACGATCTCTGTCCGGGCAGAAATCGCGGGGTGACGGAAGAAACAACGAAGACCCCACTTGCTTGCACCGGTCCGCCCAAGAGCTGTAGACCAAGATACAGCCCCAATAGACCGGCATTGCGCCCGAGTCTTAGTTGACCTGCCCGAGTTGTCGGCCAGATCGTCGCAAACAAGAACAGAAGCTGTTACCGATTTACCGACCGTGCCGACTTTGTCTTACTTAAGGTACTGACGGGAATCAAGACCACGGCACCAATCCAAAGCCGGAGCCGGACTTGTGTGCTCCGCCACGCCGCGAGGGTCCTGATGACTGCTCTCCTTTCACATTTACGAAAAGAACTACAGCTTGCCTACATTTTTGTGGGTAGTACGGTCCAGTAGCCTATCCCATCGGCCCCTTAGGCCTGCCTACGCAATCTTCATAGAACTCAAGGTTCCGGCCGGACCCCTTAGACCTCCCGTCGAGGCCCGCCGCTAAACAAACATCTGTCGTGCGCCCGCATTGCACGACTTGGTCTCGTCTTTGTCTGAACTCTCCAATGGCTTTTTAAAACCAAATCTCATCACATCTCAAGGCTGTCGGTTCTGGCACCTACTCGCGCATGCATCGAGGAAGGTATTAGATGGGAGAGATGACGGAGGAAGAATCCTTTTTCTCCGCAGCTTTTTTGGATTCCATGTCTTGTCCTTTCGAATTCCATAGGTTGAGGAAACGTCGGCCTACTTATATTCATTCAGAGAGACACATGAACATGCTAGTATATACCATTAAAAGGAAATAATATGTAGAGATATACTCATGAGGGGGGAGGCTTTTAGAACTCATAGTGCATGAAATCCAATACAACTAAATACAGCCTCAGGTGGGTAAGTAGGCCAGGCAGTCAGATATTCTGGAAGTTGGTCTTCATCCTCGAGCACACGGAGATCGGTATAGCTTATAATTTCCTCGAATTCGCTACTTGTCAACTTTTGCCTCACACTACCATTACTAAAATACCGAGGATATCCTTTCGTTTCGTAGCCTACAGTCAAACAAAAATCCTCCTCCTCCTCCAACACACATCCCCCTGAGCTCGTCGTCGCATGTGTCTTCTCACAGTACCAGCAAATCACCATTGCTCCCCTGCGCCGGCTGCACCACCTGCTGCGGAGCGTGCTGATTCACCACATACCCGGTCTCGTAACCCCCAGTCTCACCAAACACGTCTCCCTGGTCGATCCTCATGGCCGCCATCTGCTGCGGTCCGATACTGTTAAAGTACGCGTCCGCGTCGTTGACCGCCTGCGCCATTTCGCCGTTGGCCGCTGCCGGGTCGTTGGCGATGTGCTGGCCGTGCATGTTGTAGTCCTGCGCCTGTCCACCCATGCCGAGCATGCTCAAGCTCTTTTGGTTCTCGATGGACGTCGGCAGGAGGTGCTTCTGCAGCGCCGGCGAGTCCGTCAGCTTCTTGGGCCGCGCCGAGCGGAAGACGGTCTGCACCGGCTTCAGGTACACTGTGGCAAGCGTGCCGACGTTGAGGCACATCTCTTCGAGGGTGGCCGGGTCGAGGCGCTCGGATTCGGCTGTGATGGGCGGCTTCTCGCCCATAACGATCTGCTTCGCTGCGGCCATGTCTGTCGACAGGAGTCGCCAGTACATGTACGCTCTGTCGCGAAGATCCGGGTTATCCGTCTCTTCCGTCGCCCACTTGAGGACGCGAGGTACCAACTCTTGACCCTTGGTTGGTCTCTGGATAAAAAGCTTGACGGTCGCCGTGAGCAGTGCGAGCTGCACCTCTACGGGCTCTTCCGCAAACGAGTACAAAAAGTCCTCCAGGAGCGCCTCGCTGTTCTCTATTCTATCCGCGTACTGTCCAATGACCCAGACCATGGCAGCCTTTGCTTCCGGCTCGTCGAGAGAGTCGAGGTGCTCGCAGAGGGTGCCGATGATGGACTCGTACTGGTTCGGATACTTGCGGAAGATGTTTCTAATAACGACCGTGGCCTCCTGTACAATATACGTGATCTTGGTCGCAACCAGTTCGAGGAGCAGGTTGATACACTGCCGCGCTGCCGGCTCGATCTTGATAGCCAGCTTGCCTATCGCTCGCACTGCCTTGCGAACGAAGTGAACGTCGATTTCCGTCGCGTACTCTCTAAGTTCGGTGAGGACCTCATCGATGTTGTTTTCGTTGGCGAGCATGAAGATGAGCTCGAGCTTCGTAACCTTTACGTAGATGGGGTCGTTGTACTTGCAGAAGAAGACGCGAATGTCGTTGCGCAAGACTTCAGGTCGACGCTGCAAGATCAACAGAGCGTTTCGCAGAGCGAGGTACTGTACTTCTGGGCCCTTGGCAAGAAGCGTCACCAGGGGAGGCGACAGCTTTTTGCACAAGATTGCGATCTGTCTCTGGTCCGAGATGTAGTTCATGAGATATAGAACGACACGGATGCAGGTGAGCACGACGGCCGAGTTTGAATGTGAAAGGCGCGGCGATATGCGCTCTGCAAGAAGCAAGGCTTCCCCTGACTCTTGTGGCACATATGACATGAGCGCCTCGAGAATATACGTTTGACCCCATCTGCCATGATTGTCAGCAATGGCCTTTGCAAAGCGATTTAAAGTACCCACTCTGAGCAGTCGGGAAGGATAGCCACCATCTTGGAGGCATTGCTGTAGTCTATTGTGAGCTTAATGGCATCACTTCGCTCCCAAATGTCCATCAACGATGCCAGCGCACTGGCCACCACGGTAGGGTTGTCGTCTCTGAGAAGCGTGTTAAGCCTATCGATCAAATCCGACCCCTCGATCATGCGCCTGTCGTGGTCGTAGAGCTTTGCGACGCAGAAGGCAGCCGTCTTCCTCACGTATGGATCCGCGTCCTTCAACATGTGCTTGACCAAAGGCACAGTCGCCTCGACAAACTCTCGGACGTGTATGTAGGACATCGTTCGCAGGGCCAACGCTCTGACCAGCGGGTTGTGATCTTCCATATCCTTTGGAGGATGTTAATCAACTGACGTCTCAAGAGGTCAAGTTGCCATGCTCACCTGCTCCAGCACCGGAATAGCCTGGACGGCAATCTCTGGTCGCATCCTTGCGTAGTTGACTAGGAACAAGAAGCACCTAAATGGTTCGTCAACACTTGAATGTCCCGTGGGGAGCTATCGGGAAGTAGTACATCTTCTTGATCTCGAGACTCTGGATATGCATGCAGCCGATGATGTCGGGAAACAGCGCGACCATATCATTGTTGCTCATGGTCATGTTGGCGACAATCTTCTTCAGCGCAATCTTCTTGCTCGCATAGTTCTTATCCTTCTTGCCGCCGCTGTTGAGTTCCAGCCGCAGTTCTGCAACTTTACCCTTGGAGGTTATTAGTTTATTGACGTAAGTCGGCGGGGGCACGTAGGCCATGAACATGGCGGGCGACACATAGGACGACAGCATCCAGCGTAGGAAATGTGAGGTGAGGTGAAGACGATTGCGCCAGCAACATATGATGAGAGGGGAAGCTGAAGCTCGACACCGCAAGGCACAGCAAGGCTGGTGGTATTGGGGACGGCGGGGCAGACGGTACGTAGGAACAATTCCCAGATAACAAGCTCGGCTTGTCTCAGACAGATATCGGAGGATTTTGGTACAGAATTCGCGAAGGATGTTGTCCAACGGCAAGACATGTATGCGCAATGGAAATAGGAGAGACAAGAACCAATTCTTACCCTGGCAAACAACTTGGAGTCTCCTCCACCCTGTGCGCTCGACATGATGGCGGCTTTCTCCTGGTATCAGACACAGCGGTCGGTGTGGTGGCGCGTAGTGCGATTCTCAGACAGAATACCTCCGAACGGGTGTCCTGACAAGCTCTCTGCCGGTTCTCGATCGCGACGTGGTGGGCGATAACACCCTAGGACCCCTCACGCCCAGCTGCGCGATGTATGTCGACTTTGGCTTCCCTGTACTAGGGCCAAGCCACTCGATCGAAATGGGGTCGCGAAAGTTGGCGGGAAGACGCAGTGCTTCCTTGACTTGTCTTGGATGGTGGGAGGGGTGCAGAGGCAGAAGGGATGTCACATGCGTCGTTGGTGCCGGGGGGGTTGCGGCCAATCGAAGAGGCTTCTACTCGATCAACGTGTCGTCGAGCTGAAATGCCGGACAACCTTCTTTTTGTCTCTACACCAGCTGCTGTGGCCGATGTCTATCGTACGTGGGTTTGGGAGGATTCGCTTCGCTCGGTGCGACGGTATGGGGTGCGGTCGGCTGTCGTTTATTTCTCGCGGGCAATCCGGGGATGCGATTTCCAGTTGTTTAAGGGGAAGTTCAACGTTGGATTCCCAAAGCTCCCGCCGTTCCGCAGTGGAGTGCGACAGGTCCGAAACTGGGCCTTATCGGTCAGCCGATAAAGAATAAGCGCAGCCGCTGTCAATGGAACCGCGTGGGGTGCACGTCGGATTGTGTTTCCAGGGTTTAGCCGGCCCTTTTTGTGGAGAACTGCTTTCCAACGACAGCCCGTCATCACCCACCAGCGCGCGAATTGCTTGCCAGCTTTCGTCTCAACACCCGCATCCGAATCCTTTGAGCTTCCAACCGCGCGCTCAACTCACGAAGCTCGACACACATACTCCGATCATGGCTTTGGTCAATGGCGATGTCCCGCGATGGGTGGCAGATCTACAGTCTCCCCCTGCTGCTAAGTCCAAGGTCCCCGGCATCTCCGATCCCCCAGGCTACCCGTCGCAGACCTCATCCAGCTCCAAGGTAAGCTCGTTGCGGCCCCGCTCAAACATTCATCGGAAGCTAACCTGTGTTTGTAGAAGCAGAAGGATCAAAAGGCTGTTCAGCCGCGCAAGCAACAGACACCCGAGGAGATGGATACTCTGAAAGTCAAGAAGGCGTGGGAGGTGGCGCTCGCCCCCGTCAAGAACCTGCCAATGACGGCAATCATGATGTACATGTCCGGCAACTCGCTCCAGATCTTCAGCATCATGATGGTGTTCATGGCTTTCAAAAACCCTCTGATGGGTCTCACCGCGGTGAACCAGGCATTCGAGAGGTTCGAGTCAGAAACAAACAAGGCCAAGATGCTGCAAGTTAAGCTGGCATACGTTGCTATGCAATTCGTGGCCCTGGCCCTGGCTGTTTGGAAGGTTAACTCGATGGGACTGCTGCCGTACGTATTCATTCACAGGTTTGGTCACAGTGGCAATGCTAACGCGGGAGTAGGACAACGAGATCAGATTGGTTGGCTTGGGAAGCTCGAAGAGAGGCTCTGGAGTCCTCGGTCCCCGCTTTATAGACGACAAAATGATATCCAGTACCACATTACCGCAAACCAATTCTCTGTCCACATCCTCCTTCATGCATCATTGTTCACTGCCATACCAGACCATGCTACTGCTAGTCACGGCTTCATACGGCCAGACACCATCGTCCTCGCCGCTCGTTCGTATCTCGTCAGAGTTTCGGGCAGGCATCTCTACTTCGCCTATTGCATTGTAAGGTTGATCAGCCATATCGTCGTAGTACCAACGCTGCAATGGGTCATGTCCAGATGCATCGACAGGCATGCTGAAAGAACCCAGCCTAGCCTCCTGAGCTTCTTTCCCCCTAGGCCACGGACGATCCACATCGACCATGTTCCTCCGGTTCTTTCTCTTTTTGGAGGAAAGACGATTCGACTGAGGTGGATCATTTACGATGCTCGTTTCTGGCCTAGAGACACCATGCCTCTTGACCTGGTGGTGGGCTGAGTCGAGAACCTCTTGAGCTAGCTGGGTCTGCTGGTTCATCGATGCCGATCCTCCTTTGGAGGAGGGCTTATTCGACTTGGCCTAGGCAAAAGTCAGCTTCAGGCTAAAGCACCACTGATTGCGCTGACTTACTTGCTCGTACATTGTAGCGATGGGGGTCGTCTGTTGATCTTCGCAAAGAATAGGATGTTTGATCTGCTGTCTCGACTCTGGTCTCGGGATTATCAACGGCAGCCAGCCATCTTTCTTATACCACTTCGAGCAGCGACTCATTCCCATACCCAGGCAGCCAGGAAGTGATGCCAAGTTGATGACCTATCCATTTACTCGTGTTGGCTGGGGACACAAACAACTCTGTCAGTCAGCATGAGCTGGTAGTTCCGCTCGTAGAGTCTACATCTCTCTCAGAGCTTGTGATCGAACCCGGGCACTCTGTCCGAACAGCAAGATCACCGTATAGTCTACGTGGTACGCAACTCATAGCAATTCTCTCATCCTACGGCAGTACGTGTACTCGGTACTCCATACGATAGTCTGTACGATGTTGTGGCCAGGAATTACCTCAAAAGAGGGGTTTCCGAGACCGCGCCTACAAAGAAGTTGAAGCTATGGAACGAAGGGATGCTATCAGCAAGAACTCTGACCTCGGAGTTTGCTCCTAAGTCAACACGAACCTGGACCCGATAGCCTTGCTTCCACAACAGCCACGGCATACCAGACCGTTAGCGATGCCGGATGCGGTCCGGCAATGCAGCTATTCCAACGTTCAAGACCTAGCAGTCCATAGAAGTCGAGAGTCAAACAAAACAGCGAGCCACTTAGCGGGTCTGAATTCTTCTGAGACAGGGCTAACAGCCTCGAAGGGATGACATAGGGGGCCACAGCAGGGTATGCGTGTCTCTCTATCCTATTGGGCGAGCGCATGCGCAAGACAGTGAGACAAAACAAACTTACGCTTACCTGAGCTAGGTCGACTCTATTTTGCTGTTGTCATGTCTTTGACCGCGTTTGCCTGACCCTTGCGAGGGTGGTTCGCAAAGAGAAAAGAATTCTGGCCCAAGCTTGTGAGCTTCTATCGATAGCAGATGATCCCCCAGATTCAACTTTGGAGTTATTCCTGGATATCACGTTTTTAGAAACATCTAGAGTGTCGATCATTCTCTGACATGGCTGGATCATGTGGCACCGAAGTCAGTGGTAATTATAGAAAACCACAATTCCAGGAGAGACGAACTTCAACCCGCTCCTGGACCTGAAACTAGAACTGAGATGTTCTGATATCATTACCCAACGCCCAAAAAGCCAGTCTCTCTTACAATGGCTGAAAGGCTGTATCCAACTCCAGACCAAATCATGACGCCTCCTCCCTCCTCCGCCTTGCATTCCTCCACACGGGACCCTTCTTCGCTATCAAAAACATCATCGGGCTCAAGACGGCACACAAGGCAGCCAGGAACGTAAACGACCACCCCCTCCCCATCCCACGAATCATGTACTCAATCACCGCCGTACCGACGGCGCCCATGGCGCACCGTACCAGGTTATTCGCTGCCGTCGCTGTCGCAGGCGCGTCCGGGAAAAGGTCCACAATGAGCGTGTTCATCACACTAAACGACCCCGTGATCGTGAGCCCGATAACACCCTGCAGCACCAACGGCGCCGCGACGCCGCCGACCTCGAAATGCAGCACCCACCCGTATGCTGTCAGCGCCGCGAGTCCGACGGCGACGGCCGGGTAGACGGGCTGCAGTCGAGCCTTTTCGATGGGGAATTTCAAGAGGTCGTCGCCGCGGCGGCGGTCAATCGCGAAGCCGATCTTGAAAGCGATGCGGCGGTAGTTCCAGTCGAGGACGTAACCCTGGCCGAGGCTGGCGACAACGCAGCCGGCACCGTAGGGGAGGTAACAGAGGCCGAGCTCGAGGTCGTTGAAATGGTAGATTTCGCGGAAGAGGGTGCCGAGTGTGGCGGCTACGCAGATGAAGGCTACGTAGAGGAGGCTGTTGTAGGCGAGGACGAGGGCCATTTCTTTTTCGAAAATGATTTTGACGGAGCGGATTGGGTTTGGGAAGCGGAGTTTGCGGTGAGGGTGTGCTGGTATGGATTCGGTTCGAGAAAGAGCACCGGTGTCCTGGTGTCTACGTTTACGGCGGCGGCGGATGAGGTCGATTAGGGGCCGGTTCCACGACTGAGCCGGGACGGAGCCGTTGCCCACGACACCGCGACAGGTCTCCGGGACGAAGAGGGCGTACGGGACAAGCCAGAGGCTGATGAGCACGACGCAAAACCAAAAAATGGACGCCCAGCCAAAGTACTGCGTCAAGACGCCTCCCAGGACGGGACCGATGGTGGGGCCGACGTTGATGCCCGCCCCGACGATGCCCATATACTTGCCCCGCTCCGAGCTGACCGAGATATCAGCCACCATGGCGAACCCCAGCGCAATAGCACCGCTGCTCCCGCCGCTCTGCAGCATGCGGAGGACGAGGAGGGCGGCGTAGTTGCGCTGCAGGGCGAGTCCGACGCAGGCGACTAGGTAAATGCTGAAGGCGACGAGAAAGGCCGGGCGACGGCCGGCCATGTCGCCGAAGTCGCCAAAGAGCGTCGGGGATATGGCCTGGAGGATCATGTAGGAGGTGACGGTGAGGTTGACGAGGGCGACAGAGACGTGGAGGTCGTCTGCGATGGGGGCCAGGACCGGGTAGTAGATGTTTGCGGACATGGGCGGGACGAAGCAGGCGACGGAGGCCATGAAGGCTACCCAGCGCTTTGTGGAGGGGGAGAAGACGCTGTAGGCTGGGCCGCTGGGCTGGCGGGGGAGGGTTTCGGGGTTGATGTTTTGGTCGTGGGCCGGGTTGGGGTCTTCGGTCGAGGAGACTTCATTATGTGATTTCTCGATGGCGAGTTTTGGGTCGCTTGGTATTGAGGCCTGGATTATGGATGGACTTGGAGATGTTTGTGATGTTTCTAGGCCTGTTTGAGTCCTTTTCGAGTCCATTTGGCCCATGTGGTTTAACTCATCTTGTCCCATGCTTGTCAAGACAGCATCTCCGTATCAAGCAAAGATACAGAGAGATGATAAGCCGGGAGAAGAACAGAGATTGAAGCTGAACGTTACTATTTTCAGATACCTGCTTGATAGTGGCCCGCAACGTTTCTTAGATATGGCCAAGATTACTTTGAAGTAATACAAAATCAACAACAAGAGCAACAAAACACTACAAAAATGGATGATCTTGCGTGCCTACGTAGATTTTGCAGGTAGCCCATATCCGTAAGCGGGACCATCTTGCCGCCTTGCCGCATACCTACCCTGCTTTACAACAATGATGTTATTTCCGCGACCAGATCGGCCTCCACCACTCGGCCTCTGACCGACCGCGATTAACATGCAGCCTTCATGATTCGCCCGGACCGGACCAGACCTCCACAAAAGCCCGCCCGTTTTGGGCAGCTGGATCTGTTCAGCATTGACCGAGACGGCTTCTAGGATGCGTCTATCGGTGCGGTATCGGTCGAGATGATCGCAGCCCAAAAAAGATCCGTTGGTGTTCCTTGATAAATGGCACTAGGAGTTTCATTATTGCGCCTTAAGTCTGAATCGCTTGACTGTAGTGTAGAGCAAAACGACACCGATATCGGACATCTTCACTCGCAGCATTGAGCCCTTCTCTACATTTCCGTTCTTGGATGTGGTCCTCTTTCTTAAATGGGATGTAAAAGTGGTTGATGGACTTCTCAATTGGCGTTGACTGAGCTTCGAGCTCGCCATTGTGGAGGAGTTGGCTCGTGCGCCCTGCCGACGCCGTTGCCGACCTGCCGATGCAGCCCCGAACTCTGGCTCTCGACCAGCTTAGCTAATCCTCCGAGTCACCAGCCACTCCAGCCCCAAGTCCGAGGGGATGAATGTGGCTAGTGAGACCTAAGCACCGAAGCCACGTCATTGGAGAACAGCTTTCCAGATCTCCAGCTGGCAGCGTGTGGATGTGACCACAGGGTTGAACGACGTGATATCTCGGATTCCGGTGCACTATGCTCCTCAACACCACGTAATTGCTGCCAGATTGAAACGTTCCTCTCTCCCAGCCGCACGGCAAAGTGCGATAGGTCCCCAAAAATGGACATTACACCAGCCTTCAACGACCTCCTGCGGAAGCGCAATGCGCCCATCGTCACCGAAAAGAAGCTCAGTCTCGAAGCGATTGACGGCTTCCTCAAGGAGGCTTACAGAATAGTCAGTCTCTACCAACCTTCCCTCTATATGTTTGAGAACTGTATGTCTCTGACACCTTGACACCCAGAACTCCCACATCACAAACCTCCACAACGAACTCAAAGATGTCCGACAAGCCTACCTCTCAACCGCACAACCGCGCAAAACACACATCCACGCCAATGCCTCCGTCCAACAACGGCACCTAACAGACCGCGACCGCGAAGAAGTCGACGCAAACGCAAAGCAAATGCTCCGCGAGCTCAACGCGAGCATCACAGCCCTCAACGAAGCAGAGCTCCTCCGCCGCGAGACCGAAACGGCCGTCATCCGCAAAAAGTACGCCAGCAGGCTCGGTGCCCTCGGCGCCTGGGCCGCCGCCAGCGACAATGACAACAGCAGCAGCAAGGGCAAGACGGCGGAGCACGCGGCGGCCGAGGCTCGCGCCAGGACGATTGAGCAGCACCGCGACGAGGTGATTCAGAGTCTGCGGTTGGGACTACAGCGGTGCGGAAGGACGCAGCAGGATATGATGGAGGTGAGGCTTACGAGGGAGATGGAGAAGAATAGGAGCGTGTTGGCGAAGGCGGGCGGTGGGGGCGCGATGCCTGAGTTGGGTGGGTTTTATGAGTCCATGGCGAAGAGTGCTGCTGCCAATAAGGGGGCGACGGGCAAGGCTGGTCTGCCGCCAGGGGATGAGGGTGCTTCTTCGTCGTATGACCCGCGGGAGGGCCTTACGGATGAGCAGATTCAGATGTTTGAGAAGGGAAATCAGGATATGCTGCAGCATTACAACAGCACGCTGGACAAAGTCAGGTATGTTTTCGATGCGTCGGCATTCTTTTCACTATAAGTCGTTCAGAGGTTCTTTCGAAATACATCGCTAACCACTCGGTGCCTACGAATAGAACGGCGGAGAAATCGCTACTCGAGATCGCGGAGTTACAGACGTTGCTGGTGGGCAACTTGGCGACGCAATCAGCGCATATCGAGCAGCTCGTGGCGGACTCGGAAAACATCACGGCGGATGTGGGCGGCGGTAACAAGCAGCTGAAGAAGGCGACGCAGCGACCGAGCGCGGCGAGGTATACCTTTTTCGCGTCGGCGGGGTTGTGCACGTTTTTGATTCTTTGGGACTTGATTATCTAGTTGTGAGGCTGTGCCCATTGGGCTGAATAGAATAGAAGCTTGGCTGGGAATTTGCCCAGTTTGGCGATACAATACCATCATAACCATTGTCTTGGCCGTACTACGCACCACATATCGTGGTCTGCGAAATTGCACCTTTGGTTTTCAGTCTCGTGGATTTGTGCACTTTTGACCTATTGAGGTAGCATTCCAAGTATTCCATGGCTCGAATCACAGGCTGATGTTTCTATGGTGGGAGGTTGGGCTGACAGACATGTGAAAGTTTAGAGAGCAGCGTCACATGCTGGGTCGTTAAAAAGCCTGGGCCAAGTGCAGGTGACCTTTTAGTTGCAAGCCATGTAAATCCAGCGACCAGAGCATAGTAGTACCGGTGCCTTGGTCTATGGGCGCTAGGATCATTTGATGATTTGGTCTGCCTTGCGTGCTTGCCCACTCAAGCAAGCTACATGTTCACTTTATCACAGTGAAGAAGCGTTGTTGCGGTGTGCTCTCCGGGGCGGCTTGTACGGAGCTGGGATGCCGGGGGAGCTTCGGCGAGTGTCTGGGCAAGCTTGCTGCAGGCAAGCTTCTGATTGGCGCTGCTAACGACATTGAACATGCGAAACGGTTCTCGGTACCTGCGGTGTTTTGGAAGGGGGGAAGCGTTGCAATACCGAGGAGTGGTCTCATCTTTGCGGTTATACTTGGAGTTGCCGAGCTCTAAATTTGTGCTGTCCATAAAACCCACGTAGTGTATTGATCCCAAGTCAAGGTGTGAATCTCTAAATAGTTGGTGTAAGATGAAGGAGGATGAATGTGCGTCTGTCAAGCTGCAGTCCATTATACAAACAAGATGGGATGATCTCGTTACTGTAATCTGAAGTGGCCCGGCAATGCACTCCATCCGATATCAACGGTTCAGAAAGAATCCAAGAAGATAAACCGGGATGAACTTCAATCTGTACGGAGTACGGGTACACCACGAGACTACCTAAGCAAACGTCGAGTCGTGATGACTGTCTGGCAGCAAATGGGAGAGTTTGGAGAGTCATGGGGTTGAGCCCGAGACCTCGGCCCGCCCTCCACGGGTGAGTGACCTCACAAGCGCAATTAGGAAAGGTTGGGGCAAATGGGGAAGCAGCGGGGAGCCGACAGCTAGAAGATAAAGAGAAGACGCGCTCCTTCCCCCGCCGATGCACAAGACACTGAAAGGAAGGTACTGCCACTGCTGCTGCTGCCAAACCTGGAAAACAACGAAACCAAATCCCCGACCATTGCCCGACACTTCGCCGATTTCTTCACTTTCGGTATCTTTCTGCATCACCGTAAACTTGAATTTACTACGATACAACCTGGCCTCAACACCCCGGGTGACCAGCAAAAACACAAAATCAATCTATTTTCGCAGACAAATCCGCCTATCCGCACCCGATTCGAGCAAGGCGTTACGAAATACCTTCCTCGACCTGACTATCCTGCCCGCACCTGGTGGATCCCATTTGATACAACTTTGCCCCAAAACCCAACCTTGGACGTGTCACAGTGGTACTTTTTCTCCGTCACCAGGTTCCATCCAAACTCGATTGCTTGCTGTTTCTCAAGTCTCTTCTGCCACCTGTTCAAGCCTCAGACAGCCAGAATTTCCGAATCACAAAAGATACGCCCTCCGATCGTCCGAGCCAAAACATCACTATCTCAGCCCTTTCATCCAGGATTCCACTACTCCGTACCCAACCCCTCGTATCCAAGCCGTTGCTCTGCCGTACAGTGTACCCTGCGCCCTGCACCTGTACCTACCTAGTGTCTGTATTCTGCAGCCCGCCCGTCCGCTGCAACCACATCAACCTTCTTGTACGTTTCTGCAACTCCCGGAGCGCCGCGCTGTGAGGACGAGACACTCGGCCAGACCCAAGCGTTGCCGTACGGAGTACAGTACCTTAGTTAACACGTCCAGGTCTTTCTGGGATAGCTTAGCTCCCGCACCAACCAAAGCCCCCGTCTTTCATCCCCAGGTAAGCAGTTGCAGCCCGTTTGTCCCTCACCTCAGCAACATGTCATCTTGCGGCTTGCCCTGTTCCTTAACGTCCTAGACGTTTCCCGCCTTAGCTGGAAGTCCCCCCGTCTATGGAGGCGCATGTCCGCTTCCCCCCTTCCCCTTCCCCGTCCAACCTCGAGGCGTCGGGTGACACGGTGACCCCTCCGGGAGCCCGGGCAGAAGGGGCACCTCTCACCCCAAGGTCCCATGGTCCATGGAAAGTCCCAAAACACCCCGACCACACCGGTGACCAAGCTCCCATTCCCACTGCCCACCTGGGTCAGGTACGGAGTACTTGGGTCACCTCAGAGGCTCAGACGCCTGGACAAACGGTTGGCGCCTGTAATCGCAAAGCTTCCCATTCGCCCGTCTAAATCGTACCACTATTTGATGCCATAATAATAACCACCCCCAGATAGGACCCTTCCTCCCCCCCGCCTCTGACTCGTTCCCCCTTCTCACGAAAGCTCCGACGCTGAAAATGCCCGGTGATTCCTCCTCTTCTTCATCAGCTTCGGCCTCTTCCTCTTCTTCCTCTTCTCCCCAGAACAACTCTACTCTTTCGAGAATACGCAACATCGCATCACACATCATGGCGCCCGTTTCAACCACAAACTTCCCCGCCAGCACGGTGCCGCAAGCTCCTGAGGATCCCCTCTTTGGCTTGATGGCCGCCTACAGGGCAGACCAGAGCAAGGACAAGGTCGATTTGGTGGGGTGAACCCTTTATTCATCAAGCAGCAGCAGCAGCAGCAGCTAGCTGTCTTGATGGTGTTCTGAGCCTTTTTGCTAACCATCCCAGGGAATTGGAGCTTACCGCGACGACAATGCGAAGCCTTGGGTTCTCCCCGTCGTCAAGAAGGTGCGTCATCATTCTCCCGTTTTTCCCCCTTCACCTTGTTGTGTGAATGCCCTCCGGAGACGGACCCTGCTTGCGGCCCCTCTGGCTCCAGCAAGGCAAAGCCCGGCTGCGTCACGCATCGGCGGCACAACAGCTGATGTGCAGCATCGTCCTATTTTTGATGAGCTTTCCCCTCATCGCATTCCACTTCCTCCACTTTTGGCCTGCCCCTTACAAGTTACCCACCCCCGCTAACCCCGCCATGATGCAACTTAACAGGCCGACGAGATCCTCCGCAACGATCCCGAACTCAACCACGAATATGCTCCCATCGCCGGTATCCCCCAGTTCACCGGCAAGGCCAACGAGCTGATGCTCGGCGCCGACTCACCCGCCATCCTTGAGAAGCGCACCTCCTCCGTCCAGACAATTTCCGGCACTGGTGCCGTCCATCTCGGCGCACTCTTCCTCGCAAAGTTCTACAAGGGCAACCGCACAGTCTACATCTCCAACCCAACATGGGCCAACCACAACCAGATCTTTGGCAATGTCGGCCTCCCCATCGCCCAGTACCCCTACTTCTCCAAGGAGACAAAGGGTCTCGACTTTGAGGGCCTCAAGTCTACCCTGTCCTCCGCTCCCGAGCGCTCAATCATCCTTCTTCACGCATGCGCCCACAACCCCACTGGTGTTGACCCGACGCAGGAGCAGTGGAAGGAGATTGCTGCCCTGATGCGCCAGAAGAATCACTTCCCCTTCTTCGACTGCGCATACCAAGGCTTCGCCTCTGGCAACCTTGCCCAGGATGCCTGGGCTGTGCGCTACTTCATCGAGCAGGGTTTCGAGCTCCTCATCGCCCAGAGTTTCGCAAAGAACTTTGGCCTCTACGGCGAGCGCGCCGGCTGCTTCCACTTCGTCACCGCCCCGGCCTCCGACGCCGCCGAGACCACAAAACGCATCGCCTCCCAGCTCGCCATCCTTCAGCGCTCCGAGATCTCAAACCCCCCGTTGTACGGCGCCCGCGTCGCAGCCACCGTGCTTAACGACCCCGCGCTCTTCGCCGAGTGGGAGGACAACCTGCGCACCATGTCCGGCCGCATCATCGAGATGCGCAAGGTCCTGCGCGCCAAGCTCGAAGAGCTCGGCACACCCGGTACCTGGAACCACATCACCGATCAGATCGGCATGTTCAGCTTCACCGGCCTGTCAGAGACGCAGGTACTGAAGCTGCGCGAGGACGCCCACGTTTACATGACCAAGAACGGCCGCATCAGCATGGCTGGCCTGAACACGAGGAACGTCGAGTACTTTGCCAAAGCGGTTGACAAGGTTGTTCGTGAGACGAAATGAGATTGAGATTTCTTGTGACGTTTTGTATGAATGTAAATGGGTATACACGGGGACCGGATATGTCCCCCCGCAACGGTGTGGCCAGACAGCTGGCAGGAAGTGGAAAGAGGGAAAGAAAAAATCCTTAGATTTCCTAGCTCTGGAGTAATGACCATCACCTCTTGTTCATGATGCATATTGCTAGACTCTATTGCTTACTTGATGAACTGTGTAATCTGCGAGACTACTGTCAATGTCTACACTAACCTATCTGCTACTACAATTGAAAACTGGTCAGTATGTTGAGAGCTATCAACGTCAGGCTGAGTACCGGTGCCTGTCAATCGGAACTAAGTCGCCCAGAACGTCCATGGCTTCCCTGTCTTGAATCTATTCAAGACCAACTCGGGGATGAATGGAATATGAGAAGGTAAGATGAGACGAGGTGAAGTAGAGCTCTTTTCCTCTCTTACCCTGCTCCTTTCTCATCTTCTCTGCTTGTCCTTTCATCCTCCTTATCTCTCAGTTTCCATTCTTATCTTTTATCACGATCGTCTATCTCTCATGATTCAATATCTCTGTCTCTCGTTTTAGATCATCTCCCTCTCTAATTCTTTTTTTTTTTTTTTTAACTCTGTTTCGTATTCTCCATTATCCCCAGCATTGAACTTCCGTCATGTCTGTCATTTATTCTGATCACCCCTGTCTTTGAACTTCCATTATTCATGGCACTGAGTTTCCATCATCTCTGTCTTCGAATTTCCATTATGTGTATCACTGAGTTATGTTTTCATTATCTCCGTCATTCACTCTATCGTTTAAGCTACTAAACTTCCATCACCTCTGAGAATGACGATCCTTTCCATCGCTCTAACGCATCCAGGAGGTTTTTCGAGATGTTGATAAAGCACGGCGCTACAAACTCCGACTCGAGTAGTAATAGCGATGACCCTGACTTTGGCTCTGAGCACCCCCGCTAGAAGTCTCGCCGTAGCAAAGAGGACGACGATGATGGTGGAAATGGTGGCGAAGATGGTGAGACTGGGGAGACGGGTGAGTCTGGCGGAGAAGTTGGGTAGACTGGTGAGGGTGGTAAGGGTAGAGACGAGATAGATGTCGATGAGGCAGTTGGCGACAGTGACGATGCTGGTAAACAGAACAAGCCTGCCCTATTATTCATTCTCTATCATCTTTGTCATTCAGTTTCATCCTCTCCTTTTCTTCCTTCTAACCCGTCTTTCTCTCTTTACCTTTTTAATCTCTCTTTACCTTTTCTATCTCTCTAGTATCTTCCCCCCTCCCCTCGTCGTAAGCACTCACGAATACGAGAAGGCAAGCCAGTACTAGCCATTCCCTAGTCTTAACCTATAACGGTGCCTAAAGGTTTACTTCATCCGCACCGAGACTCAACATTCAAAGGCCGCCATCGACATTAGTAGGTCGGAGATGACTTGATCAGCAAGACATGGGCGGGCGCCGCGCTGCTGTTGAGCCAAGCGTCTTCATCGAAGCTCTCGTCGCAGCTATTGTCGATCGTGAAAACGGGTTCGTGGAGTATCGTTTTATAGGCGGCAGTAGTCGATATTCTCTGGAACAGCACCGTACTCAATATTACGGAAGTCACCATCGATATCAGTGGCTTGAGTTTAATATCTTTGACAAAAAAGCATCGGGCGCTGGTGCGCTGAGGAGCCGAACGTCTAAATGGAAGCTCTAGTCGCAGTCATTGCGGTTTTGAAGACGAGGTCGGCGGAGTGTTGCTTTATAGGTGCTTTCAAGGGGCCATAGTACTGAGGTACAGGATTTGCTTCGACATGCTTTGAGGACGAGGTATTGTGATTCCGTGTTGTGAAGAACGGTGTTTGTGAGAGGTTGCCTTACAGTCCTTGACCATGGTCGTCGTCGTCGTCATCGTCAATCGTTATGGTGCCAACAGACCCCAGGGAAGCAAAACACCCCTCACTACCATGGCATGTTGAAGGCTCCGGCACGAATGTCCGCTCCAAACAGCTTACTTTCCCTAGCAACTGAGCTTATCCCAAGCGCACCGGTATCAAGCAGGTCGGGTTGTCACTCCATGCCTTCCTTCTGCGATTCTCATCGAATATCGAAATCTTTCGAATGGGAGGGCGCTCGAGTCGGAAGTATTCGGGTTCATGTGAAGAATTCGAATCGGACTGGATCTTCTTCCTCCTCTTTCCCCACTTTGAAGCTTTCACATAGCCAAGCCAGGTAGCCAAGCAACAAGAAGAAACAGAGAAGACCAAAATCCTTCCGAAGTTTTACAGATCAGAAAAGACAGGAAACTAGAAGAGGGACGAATTCCAGGGACGACGTCCCGATTATCTAGTCCTAATCCCTCGTGGCAATCGGCCCTTCTTTCGGGACTTTACGGTTAACGGGCGTACCCCACCACCCTTATCCCCCCGGTCTCCCGCGATGCCGGTAGAGGGATTGGGGGGAGGAGCAGGGTGTGGTCTTTGGTTTTCCCGCCTCGCCCAGTTCTTATGAGCCTTTTGTGAGAGTGTTTGCGTCCTGTTTTGTGGGGGAGATTGAGTAAGCCAAGGACTTTTGTTTGTTCTCTATTTGGTACGGGCGGAGGACTTATTGTCCGCGGGCGGTCTATCTTTTCTGCTATGAGTGATTCGTCTTCTATACTCGGGCGTGAACTAACAGCTGTTGCTGGAATCCTGTAATATTGAGTTCGTTCAAGATGGATTGTGGTTGACGGCAGCCAGGTCTGCTCCAATGAGATGCCGTTGACAGTTCCCCGCAAAGCCTCACCCTCCCTCCGGGTCAAGATCAACGTCGTGGCTCGTGGGAAACTCCTGGTGCATTGAGAGATTGGAGAAGCGGCCGGCACCTTGGTACACCCTCTAAATGGTCTTTGATATTTACCCGGCTAGGTCGACCACGAAATCTTGCATGCTCGCGTTCCAATGGCTTCAACCGGGATGGGCTCCGATCCGCCGCTGACACACGGCAAGGGCACCGCCCGCGAGTCCGATAGGACCAGTCGGTATTAATCAACATGAATGGTAAGTCTCTGGGATGCAGGGTCACATCTCTGCGGACTGTCGACCACACCGCTGGGAGGAAGCATGAGCGATGCCAAACATAGGACGATCCGATGGAGATGGGGTACATGGGCTTGGGGCCTCTTGCCAATCACGTTCGACACTCTTGGATCTTTCTTGGGGAATCAAACATCGAGGACGGTCGTCCAGCCGGTGGGAGCCGTAAACGTAGCTATCAAATCCGTAGAACACGCGGTGACACAGCAGAAGTGTGTCCTTATTGTCGAGCGAGGTTCTTTTCGTCCGCTACTTACACAGCTCGCCTCGAATAGATGAGCTGTGCCGCGTTACTGCGTTGAATAGCCCCGCGGTGCCAGTCCACACGAGCACCCGCAGTGTGGCTGGAAAACCCCCGACATTCATCAAAACTACGCATGAACTTGAGCGCGGGGAAACCAACCGCAGTCTCGCACTCCCGTGATTGGAAACTACAAGTGTCATTTTGATCGATAGCATCTGTAAACGTACCTTCGTTCGGTGTGTGTCTGTAGAGTAAGAGTCGGAGAACTTGGAGTGCCTCAACTATCCACTCCTCGGACTTCCGCACCACGACCTCGGCACAGGATACAAAATCTCGCTTCTGGCCACCCCGAATAACCGAATACGGTAACGGCGCCAACCTCCTCTACACCCCCATCCTCTGGTAAAGTCACCGCCAAGCCAAGCACCTCGAGGAAACGAACCTGATGCTGATCCTGTTCGTTCGCTTTGCGTAAGCAGCAGGATGGAAAACTAACCAATAAACCAACTTCTTGGCTCCTAGTCTTTCCCCAAACCATCCGAGTTGTTCTAGCGGAGATGCGGAGTTGAACTCCCACAATCCCTCCAAACTCCCCATGCCCATAAATTAAGCAGCGAACCATTTGACCAACGCCCATGGGGAAAAGCAAAGACTATGTGGGGGAGTGAAAGCTTTCCCCGCATATCATTGAGTGGTCGTTGCTCCATTGTTTGGGATGAACGTGGTTTCCTCACTGGATGGATAAATGCAAACAGCATTCTCAATTCAACCCCAACCCCGACCTCCTGGGCACTCCTTGGCGAGAACCGTGGCCCCCGGCTCTTTGTGAGCGTGTCCCCGATGCAACAGTCATCTCATTCGGACCTTCTGCTATCTGGGATCCTGGCCGACGCCGCTTCCCACTCCCGCTGTCCCGCCTTAGCCCTTCCTCTGGTTCTCCCTCTGCCGGAATCTGCCCATCTATTGATAGGTTCGGGCGTATTCAAACATGGGGTAATTCCTTCACGGCAGTGCGTATGTATATAAAATACCCGGGTGGACCTCGCCGGAAGTTGGAGATGAGGGAGAGTCTACCACTAGAGAAGCGTGTTGGAGTCGCGCGCCCTTCAATACATACACACCCTTGAACGCCCAGGGACGAGGACTCGGTAACATATACTTCCGTCTACTGGATAGAGAACTACTTATTCCTTATCCCATCCTCATCGACTGTCACCGTTTAGACCTTTTGACGCGTCGCTGAGACTCTCTTGACCGATCTACCGTCTTCTTTCGCGAGCCGCAGTTCATTCCTCACAATGGTCCAGATCAAGCGTGCCCAGGAGACCGGAGCGGCGGACCCCATCCTGACCCGCATCTCGGAGGAAGACAAGGTGCCGTGGTACCAGAAGCCGAACCTGCGATACCTCTACCTGATGCTCTTCCCGACGTGCATGGGTATCGAGTTGACGTCCGGTTTCGATTCGCAAATGATCAATGCGTTGCAGATTGTGCCATCATGGAAAGAGTGTAAGTTGGTCCAGTGAATACGTTTGGGAACTCAGATTGACAAAATTCGATAGACTTTGGGGATCCGCAGGGTAGTCTGAAGGGCATCATCGCCGCTGCGTATTCCCTCGGCGCCATTCTGTCTCTTCCCTTTATCCCCATTGTGAACGATAGGTTTGGACGAAGATGGTCGATCTTTGGCGGCAGCTTGGTCATGGTTGTTGGAGCCCTCATTCAGGGTTTCTCGCAGCATGGTATGTTTGGCCGTCTTATCGCCCGCACTGTACTCGAATGAAGACTAACTTTGAGAAGTTGGCATGTACATCGTTGCCCGCATGATCCTCGGCTTTGGCATTCCGACATGTATCGTCTCCGGCTCATCTCTCATTGGTGAATTGAGTTATCCCAAGGAACGACCGGTTCTGACCTCCCTGTAAGTTTTCCAGTCTTTGTGGGACGAAGTGAGTAGACTGATGGATTTTCAGCTTCAACGTCGCGTACTTCGTTGGTCAAATCGTGGCCGCTGGCATCTGCTTCGGCACCAACAACATCGCAAGCAACTGGGCGTGGAGAATCCCCTCCCTCCTTCAGATTTGCCCTTCTCTCTTGCAAATCACCTTTGTCTTGTAAGTGGTCTCCCAAAGGAACACACAACCGGATGCTTCTCCAGTATATCTGACATATCATTCTTCCAGCTTCCTTCCAGAAAGTCCCCGATGGCTCATCACCAGAGACCGTAGCGAAGAAGCACACGACATCCTCATCAAGTACCACGCCGAGGGAGACCGCGACTCCGAGTTCGTTAAGGCCGAGATGGCGCAGATGAAGACTGTCATCACCCTCGAGATGGAAGCTTCCAAGCAGTCATGGATGGACCTTCTCAACACGGCGGGTATGCGCCGCCGTGCTCTCATCTCTTCCATGTTGGGTCTTTTTACCCAGTGGTCGGGCAACACGCTCATTTCGTAAGTATGCCAGTGGAATAAAGCAACACCTGAATAGTGGCTAACATGGGGCATGTAGATACTACTTGGGTGACCTGCTCCAGATGATCGGCTTAACCGACTCCACCATCAAGCAAAAGATCAACCTCGGCATCGCCGGCTGGTCCCTCGTCTGCGGCTTCACCGTAGCCATGCTCGTGCGAACTTTCCGCCGTCGCGTCATGTACCTAGCTTGCACCATCTCACTGGTATGTCTCTTTCAACACCTCATCCTGATCTCTCACCCGCTAACAATCCCCTTAGCTCCTCTGCTATATCAGCTGGACGATCTCAATGGAACGCGCCGTCCACGCGCTCGACAACAAGTACAAGAACCAGTCCGCCTCCGTCGCGACAATCTTCTTCATCTTCATGTACTCGCCCTGCTACAACATCGGCTACAACGCCCTGACGTACACCTACCTCGTCGAGCTGTGGCCCTACGCCCTGAGATCGCGCGGCATCTCGCTCTTCCAGCTCTTTGGCAGGTTGGCAGGCTTCTTCACGACCTTCGTCAACCCCATTGGCATCAAGGACGCATCGTGGCGGTATCTCATCAGCTACTGCGTCTGGCTTGCGTTCGAGGTCGTGTTTGTGTACTTTATGTTCCCCGAGACCGCGGGACGTACGCTTGAGGAGTTGGCTTTCCGTAAGTTTTCTGATAATCCTGGTTCGTATTTTATCTTTCTGTGGACATGGCTAATGACTGGACTTTACCAGTGTTTGAAGACAAGGCTCTTGCCGACCAGGCTGTTGGTGCTGTCGAGAAGGTCATCCATCATGATGACATGGATACTATTGGTGAGGTCAAGAGCGGTGGCGGCAATACTGAAGTGGTTGAGAATGTTGGTGCCAAATCGAAAGTCTGAGCTGGCTTAGGATCAGTGAAAATTTCGTGAAGCCTTATAAGTTGAGAAGCGCAATGATGATTACATGCAGCTTTCCATGCATTCAACACAGTTGCAATTTATTTCAATAAATGACCTTGAACTAAATCTTCCAAGAAGTCCATATGCAATGACATGCAACCCGGAGGCAGACACGAATGCGTTCTAGCACGACATGTCTGGCGTAAGCGGAACTGTTCGCCACTTCATTCGACTTAATGCGGCGTGTGTCAGCCTGCGTCAAAGCCTGTCACTCATACAGAAGTACTCACCATCTGACTGGCTAGAGGCAACCGCTCGTTGGTATGCTGTCACCCTCTCATCAAAAGCTCAGCCTCAATGGTCTGCCTTGTCAGGCTTCGTATTTATCGCTCACTCGAGCCTACACATATTTATCGCCTCTTTCCATCAGAGTTCGCTCCTCCATGCGATATACGAGAATTACAGATCGCGCTTGAATCGAGCTTCACCTTTCCATTCCAGCGATTAATCATGAATAGACTTCACGCATTGCGGGCCATGTCCCCGCGTGGAAAATCCCCAGCAGCCACCGAGCGTGAGAGCAACCGAGATCCAAGTACCGACAACGCCATACACTTTTGGCTTTTGGAAGCAGAGAAGCTACAACCAGAACAGCGAGATATGCTTCTGAGCAGTTCACGATCTGAAAGTTACGATGACTATGTCGTACAAATGTCACGCGCCGTAGCCAGCTCTGTGGATTCAAGCAAAGTCTCCAGATTAGCCAAGAAAATGAGACCTATCCACGTTCTGGTTAAGTCTCTGCATCCCCTGATGGAAGGTGCAGGCCAGGTCAGCCCGATGCCTACATCTCTGATACTTGGTGGCATCACTTTCATCGTATCTTTCAGCAACAGGGTGGAAGAATACCACAACAAGCTGGTTGAAATGCTCGAGTGGATGGGCGACGAGATTGACATCATCAATAAGTACAGGGAAGAAGATCTGACGGAGAACGATCCTGACATTAAAGCTTGTGAGATTATGCTTGCTACTGATATTCTCAGAACCTGCATCAAAGTCGTCAGAACCTTTTACGATGAACGTGGTAGAGAGAAAAATGGGTTCATCATGGCGATGAAGGCACAATGTCAGGACTTTGCTTCGAAATTTGGAGACATCAGTGATCAATTCAAATTGCATCTGGGTGCTCTGGAGAAGCGCAGAAGAATTGTCAACGCTCGAAGTATCAAATCTCTCACCGCCGGGGTCGGTAACATCGAAAGAGTACTCGGCGGAAAGTTTCAAGAGTCCCTGGAAGCACTTCCTCTACGCGAAAAAGAAGCCAGGAACAAAGAAAGTGGTGAGAAGCCAGGAGTAGGAGATTGACAGAGTCATGATATATTCTAACTTCCTTTTCTAGACGAAAGTCGCCGAAGATTCCTCGCCTGGCTTCCCCACGTCAACTTCGGGGATATCCACGAGAATCATTTTGAGAGGCGGGTGCCTACATCTGGCGACTGGCTTCTCCGCAATGAGAAGTACCGACTCTGGAAGGACAGCGCCAACTCGGACTTACTCTGGATACACGGCAAACCAGGTTCTGGGAAATCGCACTTGGCAGCCCGAGTGATTAGTGAGTTGGCTTCGCCAGTGACGACGCAAGCGACGTCCTCTATGGCGTACGCTTACTGCACCTCTAACCAGACAAAGACCAGAGTGACGTACAATAATCTGCTGGGCACAATCTTGGGACAGCTGTATGAGCAGCTACCTGCCTCAGAAGGCATTCCCACTTTGACGAGACAAGCCGACGCTGGAAGCAAAGAAGAACTCTCTCGAAGCGAACTAAAAGAAGGCATCAAACTTGTTCTCAACCGCCTACGCTTCACATTTCTCGTTGTAGACGGCTTGGATGAGTGTAGCCACTTTGAAGATCGCCAATTTGCCGACTTTTGCAACTTTCTTGCCAGTCTAGCCGACTCAAAAGACTCGGGGGTGTGCACTAAGATACTCATTCTTAGCCGCCCAGACTACACTGCCATCAGGTCCGCTATTGCCCACTTTCCCACCATTCGTATCGACACGGGAGCGAATGACGAGGACATCAAGGCCTATATTTCATTCAAAGTTGAGGAGATCAATAGTGATCCATCGCCCGATGAACGAGAAGGCTTTGAGGATATCAAAAAGATAATGTTCAACAACGCTAGCGGGCTTTTTCTGTGGGTTCATTTCAAGTCAAGACACTTCAGAGAAATTGGAAGCGTTGAGGATATTTTGGAAACCCTCGGGGACAAAACGGAAGGACTTGATGAGCTCTACGGCGAAGAGCTCAGAAAGATTCTCGACCACCGTTCAAGCCATGTAAGAGATCGTGCTCTCAGGGCTCTACTTTGGGTCAAAAACGCATACCGTCCTTTGTCGAAGCTCGAATTATTGGAGGCACTTTCCGTTAAACCCGGAAGAAAAGATATAAAGCAACGTGGGCGGCTATCCAGCGATCTCGCATTAGCAACAGAATGTGCGGATCTCATCACCGAGGTCAACGGATTCTATCAACTTCGACATGCCTCTCTAGAGGATTTCCTCTCATCTCAACTACCAAGCCTCCTGACGTATGGCCCTCTCCAGTCGCAAGCGAATGAGATCCTGGCGGAAATATGCCTTACTTACATTAACTTTGAGAACTTTGAAGACGTTCAAATACTCTCTGCAGAACATGTTTCTCGGCTTTCTCGACAATATCCGTTGCTCGAGTATGCCGTCTTGTCTTGGGGCGATCACTTTCACGAAGCCAAAGGGCACGGTGTTCCTCATCTGAACCACCTTGTATCAAAATTCCTCGACAGCAAAAATAAGCTAAGGCTAGCGATCCAGATCCTTGAGTTCCAAGACTTTATAGTTGGATCATGGTTCCCAAGGAATCCAACGCCTCTTCACATCATCGCTATTTTCGATCTTCGGGAAGTTGCGGACATGATGTCCGACGTCCACCTACTCTTAAATAGCGTGGATGATTTCGGCCATCTACCAATTGAGTACTCAATACTTCATGGGTGGAGAGATATGACGAAATGGTTATTGAGAAAGCACCGCGAAGCATTGGAGGCCACTGGCAGCCACACTTTCAGTCAGCAATTTCTCGAATCGTGCGGTGCTTGGATGCTACACAGCGCTGCGGAAGAGGATTGGGAGGACGTGATTATCGATCTAGTCGCAATGGGATTCGACAAAGACTCCTCAAACACATCTGGAGAGACCCCCTTACACGCAGCAGCTATAGCTGGCTCAGGCCGGGCCCTAAACTGTCTTTTGAGGCTTGATGCTCTCCCTGATGTAGCCGACGTTAATGGCAAAACACCTCTCATAATGGCAGCCATGCATATGAACCCCGAGATTGCGGCTTCTTTGCTACAGCACAAAGCGGACGTTAATCACCGAGGAAGTCACAATGAGACCGCGCTCCATTTTGCGGTGCAAAATGATCAAGCCGAACTGGTCAAAGTCCTTCTGGATGCTGGCGCAAACGTGAATGCGCAATGCTCTACAGAGGGAGGGTTTCACGGCCAGACTCCACTACATTACGCCGCAGAAGGAAACCTAGAGGAGATGATGAATGTTTTGATCAGTCGAGGAGCGAGTATGGACCATGGAACAGAGTGTGGTGACACTCCACTGTTGGTGGCATGTTACTGCAACAACGCTCGAGCTTTTGACACCTTGCTCAAGCATGGCGTTGACATACATGCGCGCAACTTGCAAGACGAGTCGAGTTGCCTTCACGTTGCTTCCATGTTTGGCTCACTTGAAGTCATGGAGTTGATTCTCACTTCTACTGCTGGCCAAACTCTGATGGACTGTATCGACATCGATGGGAACACGCCGCTGCACCGCGCACTACGCAAAAGCCAGTCAGCAGCTGCAAAACTTTTAATCGACCAAGGTGCCCGTACCGACGTTTGCAATTTGATGCAAGACACGCCGTTGCATATTGCTATCGAAACGGCGTGCTCAGATGTTGCAGAATTACTCCTCACCACACACAATATGGACCTGAACGAACCAGGGCACCGGGGAAGAACAGCATGGTATTATGTCGCTTTTCATGGTCGAACCGAGCTTCTGTCTTTGATTGCAACATTTCCTGGTGTACATATGAAAGATGCCAATGGTAGCACACCGTTGCACAGTGCAGCCTTGAACAACCAGGAGTATTTTATATCCGAGTTGCTCAGGTTGTTTCCTGACACGAATATCAATGCGCAAGACAGCGATGGCTTGACACCGTTGCATATTGCTGCTACATATGGGTCGAAGAATTCCATCGATTTGATTGTCAAAGCTGACCCCTCTTCTTTACATCTCGAGGACAAGAGAGGAAGACTTCCACTACATTTGGCAGCTTTGCATGGCCATTCACATTGTTTGGAGCGACTCATCACGCCAAAATCTATTGAGCATCGGGATCTAAATGGATCCTCAGCTCTATGGATCGCCTGCATCTTTGGGCATCAGAATGTGGTCGAATATCTTGTGCGCATGGGTGCCGATGCGAACAAAGCAGACGATCGTTTTGGAGAGCCCCCAATTCTAGTTGCGTTGCTAGAAAAGCACGTGAGCATAGTCGAACATCTCCTGGACCATGGTGCTTATACCAACATTGTGAGCGAGCGAGGGGTCACACTTGTTCAAGCTGCAGTTTTGGCAGGCGATCAAACTTTGCTCCAGCGACTACTTGGATTCGAGTATGGAAATCCCAAATTTAAACAATCAGCCACACCTACAGATCCATTGAGCTCATCAAGAGCTTTCGAATCAGTGTTGACAAGCAATAGCCTGGGAACAAGACCTTTGGATATCTCTTCGGACACCTCTTCGATGATGAGGAAACCCTCAAGTCACCTCGGGACTACCCTAGAGACTCTTGATTGGCAATCTTTCTATGATTTAGATTCCACCCATTCTGCCAACGGACAACTTTATGATAATGTGTACTACGCGGCCATCAATGGCTGGGGAAATTTGCTCGAACCTCTAGGCAGGTATAATTTCTTTCTTACAGGAAAGTCGTTGAGGATGGTTGACCCTTTGACGGAGGCTGCTCGCCGCGGGTTCCCGGGGTTCATTGTAGCAGCGAAGCTTCTGGGCATGAGTTTGCGTCCTCAATCTGGATTCTCGGCCTTGCGAATGCAGCAAGATGCCCTTCTTGTCGCCTCCATACACCGAAACGTACAGACTGCCAAAGAACTTCTCATGAGCGGTGCGGACCCGACGCTAGAAGACTGCTTCGGCCTACGGGCTTTGGATTACGCAACGCAGAACAGAGCACTTTCAGAGGCATTCAGAGAGCATGCTTCCGGTCAAGCGCCATTAGACGCAAGCTCCGTGTCCAATTCTATGAGGAAGTCCATCGTAGACTTTGCTGGTGCTGTCAAGTCGCTTCAAAGTTCAGGAAAGGAGAGTCAATCACAAGTCTGCCTCGAGTTGTCAGCTCTTGCAGCAGGTCTACAACTACTACACTCTCCAAGCAGCATCGAACAAGCACGGATTTGCAGAATGGCTTTAAGACACGAAAGCGGGGAGGCTGAGTTTCTCTGCGACGTTTGCAATCATCGCGTCCCCACAATGTCCTATAAATGCACAGTTTGCGCCGACGTTGACTTGTGCCCAAGTTGTTACTCAGAGTACTGCGCCTCCACTCCCCACACAATACCGGCATTTTTCTTCTCGTTGAAGACACTGGACGCCAAAGTTGAGCCAGTCCTTGAGGTCATGGAGTTGTTCCTCACCCGGCATATTGAACTTCTTCCAGAATGTCTCAGACTCCTTGGGCCACTTGCCGAACGATGGATCGATGTCAGACTGGCGGCGTACACCGACTGGGACAAGGCCTGGCTACAGAAAACACCGGCTTGGGAACTGCTGTATTTTCTTGACAAAACAAGGAGACATGACTGGATTCACATTGGAAAAGACGAAGAACAACCCGTGCAGAACTTGGAGTACGCTGCTTATATGCGACGCAAGATCCGCAGCATCTTTGTGTCGTTCAACCCGCGGATGGAGCCGCGCATCTTGGAGTGCGATGGACACCAGTACCTTTGCCTCGTCCCTTTTGAGGACCTGAACCCGAAAGATCGAGCTTGTTTCAGCTCAGAAGGAGTCTTACACGCAACGTTTCTTCAAAACTTGATCGAGGAGTACTCCACTCCCCCGACCTGTGAAGAAGAGGCTTCAATATCGGCCAGGTTCTCGGATTTTGAGGGTCGGCCTTGTAGACACGGACCAGGAGATCCCCGAGATGAAACTATCGAAACAGATACGGCCACTGAAGACACATGGTCCACGAAACTGAAAGTGCTTGAGTTTACACGGAGGATTATAATGAACGACGTAGTCCCAGGATCTAAGCCAAGAACTACGGAACAACCGGGTCAAGAATGCAGAAATTATGGGGACATTACCATTTCACATGAGATCGCTTGGCGACTCGCTCATGCGATGCTCGGGATGCCATTTACTAAGACTTTGGCAGAACTTTTGCATACATGTAGTGTTGATTTCACAGAGCAGGTTGAGGATCGAAAGTTTGTCTCAAGTTTGGCAACCTCGGATGCGGTAGCTGGAATTCTTCGTATCTCTCAATTGAACCTGTAGGCTTCAGAAAGCCACAAACACTACATATGGAAAGGATGAATGGTCCTCTTCTAGAAAACCGCAAAATACTTGGCCGTCCGCAACATAACTGCCGGCCTCTCATATCTCGAAATCTGGATTTGACAATTTCTAAGCCCACTATCTTTCGACATTTCGCAACCGAACATAGTTCTTGATCGGTTTATGCGTGACAACATCCTTCCCTTCATATCCAGATATGGCCTCTGGACACTTGAGTATTTCAAAGTTCCACACAATCAAACTGACGAGGATTCGCAGCTCCACGTACGCAAGCCTTCTACCAAAGCAACTTCGTCTGCCTTGGCCAAAGGCAATCTGAGGTCCAGCTGTGGAGTCAAACTCCAAATGACTACCATTATCTGTTAAAGTAACGCCGACTTCTTCCTTGGTCGTGGTTTGCTCCTTGTCTGGCGGGCTTCCGGAAGTGAGCCACCGCTCAGGCTTGAAGTCAGCAATGTCCGCGGGATCCCATTCTGATACCCTCCCTTTGTTCTTCACCGCGATTCGGCACGTTTCGTTTCGCCTCATCTCGTCGATGTCATACGCAGGCTTACGGAGACTTGCACCCTGTGTGAGAAAAAAGATCTGAGTGCCTTTTGGGATGGGATTGCCCAGCAGAATGGTATCGCAAAGAGCTTCTCGCTCAACCAGGGGCGCAGTACCGGCGCAACGGAGAATCTCCTCCATCGTGGCGTCAAGATAGGGAACTTTGATTTGCATGATTTCCTCTACTGAAGGTGTTCTTGCTTCTCTTGATGCTTCTTTGTATCCTGACTTTATGCAGGTGCGAAGTTTCGACTGAATCGTCGGGTGGTCTGCTAGCAACTTGAGGCCCCATAGCACGGTCGTGCTGGTCGTATCATGGCCTCCAGTAAGGATTCCGAATAACTAATTGTCAAGGTCAGCGCTGTTTTTAGAGATCCTGAACGGTGTATATCTACCTCGTCTCTCATTGTAGGCGAAAGGAAGTCAGGCACCCTCCCGTCATCTTGAGCTATCTTTCTTTCTCTTTGCACCATCAGGTCCACTGCCGACCGCATCCATGTGTCGTTATCGCTGTTTGCCAGCTGCCTAGACGTCGCCTTGTTCAGTTCTCCAACAATGAACTTGTTCTTAAGCCTCATCGTCCGGCTGACCGGCGGAAACTTTTCTATAATCTTCCACTTGAAGACGGGCCAGGGCGAGCCATGTAATCGTTCAATGGCAATGGTGACATCAAGGATGGTTGATAAAACCTCGTCGCATTCCACTGAAGGAAATTCGATTGGATCGTCGATGGTTCCGGAGGTTCTCAGCTCGTTCAATTGGGTACTATTGAGGCCTCGAATAAGATCTGCTACAGGTTTTGTAGCGTTGTGTGGGAAGTCACCGCCGAACGAAAAGGCCGTAACTGCGTCCAAGGCTGCGTAGAAGATATCTCCGGACACGTCAAATGGTCTACCGTCAGCTATGCGCGTCTTGTATTGCCAAAGGTCGATCAAATTCGTTACATTCGAGTAAATAGCTGGTGCCGCAACGTTTTGCAAAAAGGGGGGCGACATGAGATCCTGCAATAGTCGTCGGTGCGCTTTCCACTCGTCCCCGAGTTCCAGAGTAATTTGGTGGTTCGGCGTAGGACCTTTGAAAATGTTCTTGATGATTCGTCCGCGATCGAATTCCTTCCGCCGCATGCAGAGATCCTGCATCTCGCGAAAGTCACTCAGTATTACCACGGGTGGCGACATGGGACGAAGGAAGATCTGGCATACTGGCGAGTCGTGCTGGTCCGCCTGACGTTGCAACCAAGTAGCTAGGTCGCCCGTCTTCAAAACCTCGCTGGCCAGGTCTGGTAGGTCACCGAGGATGCGGCCGAGGGCTTTTGGGTTATACGGGATGCCGGGGATAGGCTTCGGCAGGGCTTTCCAATACAGCATGTACAAAAGGCAAACGGAAAGTATGCCCGTAAACAGTAGGAAACCATAGGCTTCGCGTGGAAAGATCGTCTCCCTCATGAGATGAGCCGTGTCAGACGAAGTTAAGAGAGGCATTGTGGATGTGGTTCTTCCGGAAGAATGGCTATACGAACTCCAAAGTGCCAAACCGGTGTGGGAAGAACCGACAGTTTATACGTGATGTCGCGAAAGTCAGTCTGTCACAGATGGTGATGCCCAAAAGGGTAGACTGTAGTCATTCGGGTTTGAGGACTCGAACTCCTTATGCAGAGTCCCAGAGGAACCCAATTTGTCGGGCCTGGAAGGTACCGCAAACGGCATTCGCTGTGGTGATGGAAAGTTGGTAACTAGAAGGGGTTCCCCACGTGCCATGGAAGCTTCCCACCATTGTGCTACGATGTGGATTCCTAAAAAGGTAACTAGCTCATTGCGAGCAGTCCTAGCCGTCAGCTCTATGGGGTGACACTCAGACCACCACCACCACCACTTAATAACTGGAAGTTAAGGGCAATCGACGAATCTGTGGCAACCATACTTTATGAGATTCAAGAGTACGGCCAGCGAAAGCCTCGTTACACGTGTGCATCGACAAGAATACGCAAGACAGAGATCGATAATGAGTAAATGGAAGGTCGTTTGCACAAGGTTTAGCTATGGTTGGTCCCGATGACCATATGTACTTTGGCCTGATGAATGAGTGGGGCAATGATTACATTGGCGATTATGAAGATTGTATATAAGATGCTCAGAATTGTTGCTCAAAAAGGTTGAGCTGTTCAAATGCTAAAGTGCCAAGCATGCGGTGAGTGATTAATCTGCTTGTAAGTGCACGCACGTTCGCTCCAGAGTCCCACGTACAACCGGGCACCTGAACGCAGGTTAGTTGACGGATGCACGTTAGCGACCGAGGGAGTGGCAAGAGTCAATTTTGGGATGGAACAAGTCATCATGTCTTGTTCACAAACCTCTCAAATGTTATCAGTCTGAATTGGCAACGCAGAATTCGTGTAATCACTTAAGAGGAGACTTCCGGAGGTGCAGACCTGGAGAACTCAGATGAGCATCGTCATCAGGTCAAGTGACTGAAAAGCAACGGCACTCCAGAAGTAAATGGAGCATATTCGGGTCCGATTGGGCATCGCAGCGCTGATAGTTCTAGCAAGTTCATCCTCCCGCGAAAACGAAGTTCAATGTCTCCTTCTCGCAAAACTTGCCGGAAAGGAGTCGGACAGAAATAGTGATCCATGTTTTTACCAATAGAGTGGAGTGTGCTCGACAAAACTGGTAACTGCCAATTTGAGCACTCGCAGAAACTCTGTTCAGTAGAGTTTCGGTGGCGGCGATGACTCTAGGAGCCGAGGGGTTCACCGAGACCGCCGGTAACATGTCCAAAAAAGGCCGCTCGTCTCTGGTAAGCTTTATTCTTAGAGCTGGCTCCAATAGATGAGTCCAGTGTCACGTCATTCAATGATCAGTAGGTCGGCTCCGATAAGTCATCATCCGGCAGGTTGTGTCGCCCAAAATTCAAAGTCCGAAGGTTATCAAGTATCGTGAAACTTATATCCATAGTTGCGGAGATGCGTATAATAAAAACAACAGTAATCTTGAGGAATGCGCCGACTCGATTAGAAATTCTGGGAGTCTGGAGTTTCCGTCAAGCAACTTACGGAGCCGAATCGTCCTAGTCAACCAGTCACCAGATCCGCTACCAATCCAAACGCTCCCAATCTACTCATCTTTTCGATCTTTTTCTATATTACCTACGACTGCTAAGTTCTGGAGGAAGACATTCAATCTAACGGGTTACAATCTCGAACTGTTAAGCATAATTGCCAAACGAGTAAGGAGATATCCTAAACATTGCCCACCTGTCAAAAGCTTCAGAGTCATAGGCATACTCTGGACGTCTCCTCACTGTTACCTAGATGATAGACAAATAACCAGAGTATTCCAAATTTTCGCAACTTCTTAAGTGAAACCATTATAATTAGGCCGACCGGTTCAGGGCCCAAAAGTAAGTAGTGCCCCCCTCCTATTCACACATGGGCATGACCCACATAGCACTCTGTTCCGCTATTAGCAATACTTAGTCCGAGATGGTATAGTGGTCAAGATGATGCCCTCTCGTTTATGATTAGCAATTTGAGAGGATAGACATAGCCCCGAGTTCGATTGTCGATTTCGGAAACGTGGACATGCGTATTGCGCGGTTTCACTTTGGATCAGCATTTTGTTCAGGGCTGAGAATCCAGTCTCGTGCACCTTTTGCAAATGAGGAGTTGCAACACGCTGTTCATTCTTTGTCTCTAGTCTTTTTGCGAGTACCTTTCAAAGCTGATGGAGAGGAGATATCTGGTATTTTGGAAAATGATGTCACGATCCTGTCTTGTGTTGGACGTAGTCTGCTCGTAGTGAATGACTCCAAACATCACTTTCTCCGCCCTTGTCATTGATATATATTAGGCTATCTAGGGAAAGGATACTCCCAATTTCCCGTCAATTCATTATCTCTTTCCTTTGTGCTCATTCATAGGCATGAAACTCATAACTCCGACTTTTCCTGAACCTGCACTGGACTTTGCGCCGCCAAGGTTGGAACAGATGGCCAGTGCTTATGGCTTTTCCATGTCCTGTACGGCCCACACCTCTAGGCTACCGGACCGCTGCCTAGCGCGTCCCTACTTTGCACCCTTGTCGAGCCAGGTGATAATTAGAGGCAAAACCAGCGCACGGAGTCCTACTTCCATCCAAAGAACCAATTCTCTAGGCACTCTTCCGACCTCGACGAATCTTGACTTTCGCGACACCTATGGAGCTTATGAACATACCCGATGAGATCCTTAATATGATCATCGGGCAACTATTCAGACTGAAAAGTCCCAGGGACTCCACGAATATTCGTGAAGTTCGCAAACACCTTCTCCCCGCCCGCCTCGTTTGTCGACGATGGAATTATATTGCGACTGAACACTTGTATCAAACCTTGGAGCTAGCACACACTGGAACCGTCAACGGCGAAGGGAGTGGGTTTGAAGGCTGGAACAAGACTCTCGATGTTGGTATCCCTATCACAGGGATATTGGTCGATTAGTTCGAACCGTAGGTTGATATAGTAGTAGTTTAATTAAACTATATAATCTATTACGTACGTATAGAAAAGAGGTTCTAACCGCAGGTTAGGTAGGCCGCGGTAATTAATTATATAATTAATAAGTAGTCTTTGTACTATTACGAGGTTAAATTAAACTTCTAATCTAATACTAACTCTCTCTTTTTTTTATTATTTAATAATAACGATTAGAAATATAATTTAACCTCTAGCTAGTTTATTATATTTACCCCTTTTTCCTCCTTCTTTTACTCCTTATAAATAACCTATTTTTTTATTTATATAATTACTTTTTTTTTATAAACGAATTATCCTAACCCTTTATTAAGTATAACTTTTATAAAAGCGTTAATTAGGTTATCGTTTTTATTAATTTAATAAATCTTAAAAATCTCTTATTATTTATATAATTACTTAAGAGCTATAATATTAATTATAAGCCTCTTTTTTTTTATAATACCTAATTTAACAAGGTACTTATATAATAAATACGAATCTATATAAATAATTATAAGGATTATAAAAAGTTCGAGTTAATCCGTAATCTTTTTAAATATAATAAAAATCGTATAAGTAATATTTATACTATTTACTATTCTATAGATTTTAAATATAAAGACGTTCTTAATAACTTATTTATTTTTTAT
>JFBX01000818.1:0-26819 GCA_001563135.1 Colletotrichum simmondsii
CTCCCCCTCCCCGGCCGGCCGTCCCTCCCCAACCCCAGTTTTTGCTGCACGAACAAGCCGGCGACATTCCCCATCACCCATCTTTCTCCTCTCTGAGCAGTGAGCATCACAAATCTGCTCCGCTGGTTTGGTTTGATTTTTTTGCTCTTGACCACCTAGACCTGGACCTTGACCTAGACCTAGACCCAGTCTTACGCCCCTCTGTGTCTCTGGTAGGAGGTTTTTTTTGTTTTATTTTTTATTCTCTATTTGCTGCTCGATGAGTGGCCGAGTCAGAGTTCCTCTTCTCCGACAAATCTCGACCGGACGTCTCTTCTCCTCTCCGCCCCCCGCCCACCCATCCAGTCCCGGTTCTTTCTTAACTTTGTGCTACTGTCGCCAGCTTTGTGGAACATTCCCCTTCTTATTCTCTCGAGAACACTAGACGGCACGACAACATCTTCATCACCAACGGCCAAGAACGTGCGCACGCGACCTGATTGATTATTCCTCGGCCTCGACATCAATACCAGCCATCATCACCGAGTCTTTCCGCCGCCGCCTGGTGCCTCTTCCATTGCGACCGCTGTGACCCTCTTCCCCCACTGCTCCAACTCACACTTACACCGGTGACCGCGGTCCAAAGGCATAAACAGGGACAGGGACGAACGCCGTCCTCAGCGCCGGCGTTGTGCGGGGAGCCAGCTTGCCAGCTCGCTCGGCACCGTCTTCTTCCACTGTCGCCTCTCCGTTGATCATCCCCTTGATTCGTGCATGACAAAGGACAATGTCATCTAGCCTGCAGCAGCTCCAAAGCCAACAACTCAGAGCTGTCAGTCTCGAATATTCGCAGCAGCACCCTCATGCTCACGCTCTCGACTCGCCCGGCGCCCATTCTCATATAACCACTTCCTCAGCCTCCCACCAACCCTTCTCCTCCGGAACCCCAAATGACGGTATGCGGTCCAACAGCGCGAACCACAGCGTCGTCGATGCCTCCCATTTTGCCGACGACTTTTCTTTCCCTCCGAACCCGCTGGACGACCAGAGCGCAATGATGTTCCTCGGCGAACCAGATCACGCTGCCGACATGTTCCCGACCTCGCATCGCCCCTCCGTCTCTTCCATCGGCGGTCGCCAAAACTCAATAACAGTCATGCCTGTCGGTTTTGCGCAGGCCATGAACCAGCGCCGCCACAGCATTATTACCTCGGAAGATGGCAGCCAGGACAGCGGCCACGCCGAGCACAATCCACTCGAGGATGCCGGTGCTGATGAGTTTGGCCTACCTACGCAAATCGCCGGCAACGGGTCTGACCTAGGCGGGAAATCCAAGGACGACAAGTCAGACCAGACGCCCGCATGGAGCGAGTTGAAGACCAAGGCCGGCAAAGAACGAAAGCGACTTCCGTTAGCGTGCATCGCATGCCGACGCAAGAAGATTCGATGTTCGGGAGAAAAGCCGGCGTGCAAGCATTGCCTTCGATCACGGATTCCCTGTGTGTACAAGGTGACAACCAGGAAGGCCGCGCCGAGGACCGACTACATGGCCATGCTGGACAAGCGACTGAAGCGCATGGAGGAGCGCATCATCAAAATTGTGCCGAAAAACGAACAGGACTCCAATGCGGCGTCGCTGACCCGCGCCGTGGTTAAACCGGCAATTCCGGGATCCCTCCCCGCAGCTAAAGCCAACTCCAAGAAGCGAGTTGCCGACGAAGCATTTGGTCAGGATCTCGACCACTGGGCAAAAGCGCCGGCCAAGACAAGAATCGAAACGCCAAACAAGAACTTGTCGTTGCAAGCGCAGGAAGCGGAGGAGAACAAGCTCTTCCTGGAGGGGCTCGATGCACTTCCGTCCAAGGAAATCCAGGAACATTTAGCCGAGGTATTTTTCGAGAACATTTACGGCCAAGCATACCACCTGCTCCACAAGCCCAGCTACATGAGAAAACTCAGGTATGTGTCTTTTCGTGAGAGTGTACAAATAATTCAACTGCTGACTTTGAACACACAGAGCTGGCACGCTTCCGCCAGTACTCATACTGTCCGTTTGCGCGATAGCCGCCCGCTTTTCCAGCCACCCGAAGCTCAACAACTCATCACCAAACTTTCTCCGTGGCGAGGAGTGGGCGTCGCATGCCCGGGACATCTGCACCAGGCGATATGAGTGGCCTAACATCACGATACTGACATGTCTACTTATCCTCGGCCTTCACGAGTTTGGTACGTGCCATGGCGGTAGGAGCTGGGCTTTGGGAGGCCAAGCAATCCGCATGGCTTTTGCTCTACAACTTCACAAAGACTTGGACCACGATCCCCTGAATCGCAGCGGAGCATCGCAGCTGAGTTTCATCGACCGCGAGATCCGGCGCCGGACAATGTGGGCATGCTTCCTCATGGACCGGTTCAACTCCTCCGGTACCGAACGACCTACATTTGTGAGGGAAGAGACGATTGAAATTCCGCTACCGATCAAAGAAAAATACTTCCAGCTCGATATGCCAGCCCCGACGGAAACCCTCAAGGGCAAGGTCCCTCATCCCGTGTCTGCTGAGGATGGCCAAATGGCCGATGCGAAGGAGAACATGGGCGTTGCCGCTCACATGATCAAGACCATCTCTCTCTGGGGTAGAGTCATCAACTATTTGAACCAAGGAGGAAAGGAGCTCGACCCCCATCCCATCTGGAGCCCCGAATCTGAATACACCAAGTTGCTGCAGCAGTCCGAAGATTTGCTGGACAACCTTCCAGAATTTCTTCGTTACTCACCCGAGAACGTCGCGCTCCACGATACGGAAAAGATGGCGAACCAGTTCCTGTTCCTCCACATCGCGATGCAGCAAAACGTTCTCTTCCTCAACCGAGTTGCCGTTTCAACGCCAAACAGCCCCGCTGCGCAAGGCGTTCCTCGGGAGTTTGTCGCCAAGGCAGGCGACAAGACGTTTGCAGCCGCCAATAGGATTTCCGAGGTTCTCAAAGACGCCGAGTCTCACATGGTGACTGCCCCCTTTGTCGGCTATTGCGCCTTTTCGTCTGGGACGATCCACATACTCGGCATCTTCTCTGGCAATCCTGCTGTTGAGGCAGCATCAAAACGAAACCTGGCGACAAATGTCAAGTTTCTTTCAAAGATGAAGAGGTATTGGGGCATGTTCCACTACATGTCTGAGAACCTCCGTGAGCAATACAGGACATACGCCGATGCCGCCAGACAAGGCAATTCGGCAAAGGAGACGTCAACGGCTTCCCCCATCTTCCAGTACGGCGACTGGTTCGACCGATACCCTCACGGCGTTTCACAATCCGACTTTTCCGACCCAGCATCTACGAAGAAGAAGGAGAAGGGCGACGACGCCGTATTGGAGCAGAAGCCAGAATTACACACCGTGGAGGAATACTTTACGAGTTTGTCACCACCCCGCAGCACAGAAGGCAATTCGTCTAGGCCAAACCCGCTCAAGCGCAAGTCTTTCGTCGGAAAGAAACTTGGCACTCCGGGCATGAGAGCAGATGGAAGCCAACTGGAACCACTTTCCACCGAGAACGTTGCTGCCACGGCGCAAGAGCAACTGAGCGCCCGTATGCAACAACAGAGAGGCATGCAGCAAGGCTCGCTCGGCGGCCAGACAAGCGGACCGACCAGCTTCAACCCCCTCACCGTGCCGCATTCGCAAGGCTCCAACTACCACGCTCTATCTCCCATCAGTCCCATCGCCGTCAGCCAGTACGGGCACCACCACCCGGGCACACCGTCATTCTTCTCTCCCGACTTGCTCAACATGTCGATGAATCAACAGAACGGCATCTTGCAGCCCCTGGACCGGCAACTCGTGTTTGGCGGGTACTCCATGGAACAGGGCAACATGAGCCACTTTGACGGCATCGACTGGGACGGCATGCCGAGCAGCGCCCACAGCGCACCGGGAGCGCACAGAGACGGTGCCCGCTCGCGTCCCTCGCGCGGCGGTCCCAATGGCATGGGCGGGCCCGGCCACGGACACGGGGAGGGCATGGGGTTCGGAGGCCAGGAGGCGTCGACGGCGTGGTTCATGCCGTTTAACATGGAGCCGCCCGAGATCGGGCAGGATATGGGTATGAATATTGACGGGTTCGGCAACATGTTTGGCAGCGGGTTGCATCACGGAGCACGATGAGCTTTGTTGTAGAAGGTGTCTGTCAACCCTCTGAAGCATTGTATTTACTTTGCATTGTACATCTTGTCTCGGAGAATTATGTTCTTCATTTTCTTTTTCCAAATTTATGACGTATATGAAGGGAAAAAAAGACGGATGGGCATGGCATGGCACGGGAACATGGACGGGAGAAGGGGAGACAAAATCTCACGCGGTCTCAGCTAGCGATTGATTCTTGCACATTTTCTTCTTGTGAGATACCACCACCGAAACTCTTAATGCAAAATATCGAAAGAACATATATCTGCAAATTATGTCCCCTCCAACTAGATAACTTTTGGTGTGAAACTTACAACCGAGAGATCCAAATCTGTACATGGTATCGTTGTGGTCTAAATGAAGTACTACTTTCTCTCTTTTCTGTACCCGAACGAAGCCTTTTTTATGCAAACAACGACAAGAAAGTACTACCACAAGTTTCTTCCTCTCACTTTACTCCTCTACGGCGACACCCTCATCAGCCTTCTTCTTCCCCCTAGACCTCTTCCGCTTCTTCCCACCATCAAGCGCAGCACCACCATCCTCGACATCCTCCTCACCCTTTCCGTCGTGCTGCTTCTGCTCAGCGGCAGCGCGCTTCGCGCCCCTCTTGCGCCCCTTCTTCTCCTTGATCTCCACGTCCTCCAACCCAAACGTCGGTCCCGTCCTCTCAAACTCCTCCCCAAAGTGCTCCCGCCGCCACTGCCTAAGCCTCGCCTTCTTGCCCAACCTCTTCTTGTCCTTGCGCTTCTTGTCCTGGTCGCGGAAGGTGGCGAGCTTCTTGAGGCCGGCGAAGCTGTTGAGCGCGGCGTCCGAGGGCGCGAGGAGGATGTCGCGGGCCGTCATGCCAAAGGCCTGCGGGGAGGTCTCGCGGTAGCGGAAGGCGGGGACCTCGTTGGCGGCCGCGGCTTCGGTGGCGGATTTGTGGAGGGAGGAGGAGCCGGGGATGTCGGCGGCGTCGAGGTCCATTTTGGCGTCGACGAGAGCTTCGAGTTTGGCGCGTTGGAGCTTTGCTGCTTTTTTGGCCGAGAGGCGGTCTTTTTTGGCGTCTTTTGTGGTTTTGCGCTTTTTGGAGGGGCGGGAGTCCGAGTCTGAGTCGTTGGAGTCGTTGTCTTCGGCTGCGCCTGCGCCTGCTGCTGCTCCTTCGTCGTCGGAGAGTGTGATTTGCGGGTTTTCCGTGTCGTCCTTGAAGTCGGGGATGATGTCGTTGATGTCGATGTCGTCGTCCCACTTTGGCTTCCTGGGCTTGTTCTTCTTCTTCGTCTTGCCGTCTTCATCCTCCTCATCATCTGACTCGGCGCCGCCCTCGACCTCGGCGTAGTACTCCTCGCCGAACCGGCGCTTCATCTCGCTCTCCCACCGGTCGTCGTCCCACGCATCGTTCAGGAAGCGCAGCCACTCGTCGTCCTTGAGCTCCTCGCCCCGCAAGCCGGCGGCGTGCTTGATCTTCTTGAGCTTCTCCTCGGCCTCCTCGAGCTTGAGCCTGCGCAGCCTGGCTTTTTCCTCTTTGCGCTCCGCCTTCTCGGCCTCCTTCTTCTCGCGCTCGGCGTCGCGCTGCTTGCGGCGCGACGTGGCGGCCTCTTTGCGGACGGAGCGGGCGCTGACAATCTCGCGCGAGTACGTCTTGAGCGCGGCGTTAGATTTGGCGGGGTCCTCGAAGCGGAGGTTGTAGGCCTCCTCGAACTTGTCGTAGAGCTCGCCCTCGTCGCCCTCGCCCTCGTCCGAGTCGAAGGCCTTCCAGTTGTGTTCGCCGCCCTCTGTCCAGGCGCGGGCCGCCATGAAGTTTGACAAGAAGAGCTCCGGGTCGCGGTCGGCGTTCTTGATGTCGTCTTCGGTGATTTGCTTCTTGGTCTTCTTGTTCACCTGCGCCGCGCGGGCCGGGTGCACGCCGTCGACGGCGGGGCCGTCTGCGACCTTGGCGACCTTTTGTCCCGGTTTCCGCTTGACAAAGTCCTCGCCCTCCTCGTCGTCGTCGTCGGAGCCGCCGTCAGCCGCCTTGTTGATCTCCGAGATGATGGATTTCTTGAGGGCGTCCTGCTCCTGGTTGTACGTCTGCGGCGGGGCGGGTGCGTCGTCGTCCTCGTCGTCCGAGGCGCCGACGCCGCCTGCGAGAATCTTTTCGCGGTGGTAGTCCTTGAGGAACATGGGCTTCTCCTTTTTCGTCTTGGAGGGCGTAGCCTCACCACCGGCGGCGCCAGCGGCAGCCTCTGGGAAGAAGGAAAAGTTCTTGTCGAGGACGCGGGGGTCCTTGTTCTTAATCGCGCTGAGGGTGGCGGAGATCTGGGCGTCCAGGTCTTCCGTCGCGAGGAAGCCGTCTTCGTCTTCGGTCTCGTCTGAGGAGGACGAGTCGCCGTCAGAGTCGTCGTCGTCGGCCTGCTTGCCTTTGCCGGGCTTCTTGAACTTTTCCTCGACTGTGTATAGCCACTGTGTTAGAATGCTTTCATAGTATTATAGCGACAACAATCAATTGGGTTGAGCCTACGTCTGTGCATCTCCTCGCGCTTCTTGTTGTGCTCGAAGCGCTTGGCGTACTCCTCGTTGACCTTCAGCGTCGGCGCCGCGATGTCTGCCCCTCCATCTTCGCTGTCCGAGTCGCTGTCGTCCAACAGGTTGACCTTCTTGGGAGCCTTGTCCTTCTTGGTTTCCGGTGCCATCTTGACAAAGTTGCTTCCCCTGGTATAGGAAGTCTATGTGCAAAACACTTCGTCGCGAATTAGTGGGAAGCGAAATCTTGCAAGCCGCGGGATAGGACCCTCCAATCGAAGATCTCAAAGGTGGTCAAGCAACTTTTTTTTTTCTGCCGCTTAACCCAGCAAGCTGCTGCAGGCTGTCTGAAGGACCCCTGCACAGGGTGGCAAATTTGGTGGGGCCCGCCCATGGATGCGGACACCGGCGCATCGATTCTCCGCCGCCCCTCCAACTCAGGTCACTGCCAGGCCGGGCGTGCCAGTTGAAGCTGAAGGTGCGAGGGAGAGAGCATTGGCCAGCGGTGCCGGGGGGCGCTTCGTCATTGTTGCGCCTCACCACACCCGTCGTTTCAGTGGCCAAGCTGCTCTCCTACCTGTCCTACCTACCGCTACGAAAACCATCCAACCACCCACACACCCATCGCGAAGGCAGCAACTTACAACTTTCTTGCGTTCTTGATTCCATCCGAACCGAAACCTGGCATCATTTTCCCACGGCTCAAATCGCAAGAACATCCCGAAGGAAAAAAAGCAACCGGCTGTCGTTATCGACCTGAACTACCGAGAACAAGATGGACGGATCCGGCGGTGCCCCGAAGCCGAGCAGCAGCGTCAAGCTGGTCCTGCTCGGTGAAGCTGCCGTAGGAAAGGTGCGGCCACCACCATCCGAACCCAACATCAGAGCTTTTTACTAAACAGTATCGCAGTCATCGCTTGTCTTGCGCTTCGTCAACAACGATTTCCAGGAAAATAAGGAGCCCACCATCGGAGGTACGAACCGCTGCCGTTGCCATCGTAGACAAGCCCAGTCCGTTTGAGAGCGAAAAAGAGCTAACCTGTCCACTCCTTTCGCCCCCTTGCAGCCGCCTTCTTAACACAAAAGTGCAACCTCCCGACCCGGACAATCAAGTTCGAGATCTGGGATACCGCCGGTCAGGAGCGCTTCGCCTCGCTGGCGCCCATGTACTATCGCAACGCCCAGGCCGCCCTCGTCGTCTACGACCTCACGAAGCCCACGTCACTCGTCAAGGCCAAGCACTGGGTGGCGGAACTCCAACGACAGGCCTCGCCGGGCATCGTCATCGCCCTCGTCGGCAACAAGCTCGATCTGACAAACGACGCCGAGACCGGATCCGCCGGCGACAACGAGGAGGCCGACGGAGAGGACTCTGGCGACGCTAGGAAGGTTTCGACGGAGGAGGCCAAGACGTATGCCGAGGAGGAGAGCCTGCTCTTCTTCGAGACCAGTGCCAAGACGGGCCACAACGTCACCGAGGTCTTCACGGCCATCGCCAACGCCATCCCCGAGACGTCGTTGAAGAGCGCGCGGGGCCCGGGCGCATCGCACGCCGTGAGCCGCGGCGCAGAGGACCAGCAACGGGTCAACCTCACGGGCTCGAGGGATGCGGCGGCGAAGGAGGGGTGTGCCTGTTAAAGTTGTAGAATGGGGAAATTGCGTGTTTGTGTAACATCTCGAGAAAGGATGATTATCGTTTTTTGCAAAGGAGGGATTCCTTATTTTTTGGGCCGTTTTTCCAACCTCCCCCTTCATCATTTTGGAGTCGATCAGTTTTTTATGCGCTGCATTTCTGCTATAGGGTTTCATTTATGGGAGCGTCCATCCGGCAGTAAATGGGAAGTTCGTCATGAGTCGAAATTCAGACACAGTCGCTTTGCACCACTTTACATGCCGACTCCTCCGTCGTGGTGTACAATGGTCCTACTTGTGCTGGCAAAGTTCGCAGAAGAAGACATTGGGAAGGATTGCGGATGGGTAGGGAGCTGATGCTTCGTAGTGCGTCATGTAGACGGAATCTCATACATTCAAGAAGTTTTACGGCACCCTTTGGTCACTTTCAATGCTCCGAGGTGTTGATGATGATGACCAGGGATTTGCATCACCCCATGTTGCCATTCCCAGAGTGCCGGATGCATAGGTGCAAACGGCCAGTGGGCGAGTAATGCACCGACCGATCGGACAGTGGGCAGACCGGCCTGTACAGCAGACCTGGCGGCTGGATCAAGCAGGCAAGGTACGGACCAAGGTGCTGTAAAACACTGTAAAACTAGCAGGCCGGGGAAGGTGAATGAGCGCACCTGGTTGGTCAGTCACCGCCCACGCGTCCCACTCTTTTTCTGGCCCTTCCCGCGCCTCGTCCACCTCAAACTGCTCGGTCACTTCAGAATCTTTTTCACGACCACCTGCTTCTTTGCGCAAACAAGCTCAACAACAAGCAACCGTCCGTCATGACAGCGTCTCGCGCGACACGCTGAAACCGCCCCTGTTCCTTCTTTCTTCATACTAATACCAGTTCAGCGGTGACGCGGCCATCTTTTATTGTTGTACTTTCCCAGACCCCTCCTTCGCCCATGTATCTCTCTTCTTGATATTCCTTTTCCTCCATAACGACGACAGCATGGCTGTCCACCTCACCCCGGCCCAGGTCGAGCTCATCAAGCAAGTCTCCCGCGCCCTTTTCTCGACTGCAATATTTCTCAATCGCATTGCTAACCTTGTCTCTCTAGCTCACTTGCGCCCGACGACATTCCGATTAAGCTGCGATGCGCCAGCTGTAGCAAGCCCGCTGTCAACGCTTTCCGCCTTCCCTGCTGCGAGCAAGCCATCTGCGAGACTTGTCAGTCATATGGCTCTCACTTTCGCCTCCATGTGCAGCTTCTGACCAATCTTCCCAGGCCAAAGTTCTCTCCCATCATCCTGCCCTGTTTGCGAGCATTCGCCCGTGTCCGCCGACGACTGCACGCCGCTCAAGTCGCTCCGAACTACCATCAAGGTTTTTATCCGAACCCAAGAGAAGAAGCGCGACGAAGCCCGGTCGAAGAGTGCAAAGGACTCGGCGCCCCCTACTCCAATTGATGCGAAGCCGAATGCGCAGATCGCTGGCCCCGATGAGACACCTGCCGCCGATACACCTTCACAACCTGCTGCGATCCCCGACGAACGCGAAGAGAGCGCCGTTACCCAACCTGCGCAAATCGAAGATGCCAACACGGCCGATGTTGCGGATGCAGACGCCAACACGGCACAAGACCAAAACGTTGGTGTTCCGATGACGACCCTGTCAGTATGACACTTTGCTAACCAATCGGTCAGGATGCGCCTAACCACGACGAAGAGCCTACCATCTCTAAGGGAGAAGACGACGATGACGAGACAGTCATCATCACGGGCGATGAGACCGCGGCCGATGGCAGCAAATTAGTGAGACCTCAGGAGGAGGAGGGTGCTGCGGACAACGAGGGCGCAGAGGGCGACGACGCGAATGCGAGCGGCAACGCCAATTTCAACGGAATGAATGGAGGCAACTTTCAGAATATGAACTTCACTGGAAACGGTGACTTCAATCAAATGCAGATGATGATGGCCATGCAGAACGGCATGGGCTCCAACTCGTTTGGCAACTTTCCAATGATGGGTAAGCCATCCCTCTACTTTCCCACGTCACTGGCTGAAACTCACTGGCTGAAACTAACCGCGCCAGGTATGCCAGGAATGGGTATGGACCCAATGGCGATGCAGAACATGTACATGAACGGCGGCTATGGTGCTCAAGGCATGGGCATGGGAGGCTTCAACGGTGGTTTCGGCTCAGGCTCCAATAACTGGAACGGGCAACAGTCATGGAATTTCGGCCAAGATAATTTCAATTCTGCTAATGCTGCTGGCATGGGATCTGGTGACTATGGCAACTATAACTCAGGATTCCAGTCAGGGTACAATCAAGGTAATTATGGCCACCAATTCAATGATTACCGCCGCAACAATTACGGCAACCGTGGACGAGGAAGGGGACGCGGCTTCTACAACGGTGGCTATGGTCGAGGCGGATACCAACAGTATGGCGGCTATGGTGACCAAAGCCACGCGCAACAACAGTATGGAAACAACATGTACGGCCAGGGGTCCGAGGATGGAACCCGCGCCGCAGGAAATGTTGACGAGTTTGGCCGCGAGCGCCCAAATGACCAAGACGCGACTTCCAATGCAGGAGGCGGCGACAACGCAGAGAATGGTGACGGGTCCAGACCCGCGGACGAAGGCGGGGACGAGCAGGGCCCGGCGGATCAGGAGAACGCTATGAATACAGACATGGCACAGGCATCCGGTGACTATTCTGCGTACAACGGGAACGGCATGCCGGGAGGTTATGGTCCTCAAGGATTCGCGCCTGCAGCTCCTGATGTTCCTATAAATGCTCCGACAGGTCCCAAGGCTATGCGTCAGGGCTTGCCGAATACAAGTTTGCACACCTTGCGAGCGCGAGGATACGTTGTTCCTGATGAGAGAGGCCGACAGTCGTCGGTGGACGCACTCGCAATTCAGAGTCCCGTCGTGGATCAACAGCAGCAACAGCAACAGCAGCGATCTAGAAGCAACTCGTCGACGCGCACCAAGGATAAGGATAGGAGCCGTCGGCGAGATGCGAGCCGTGATCGTGAGAGAGAACCTGACGTCAGGTCGGAGAGAGACCACGGCGTAAGAGAACGAGACTACTCACGCTCACCTTCACGCAGCAGAGACCAGAGTCGCGAGCGCAAGAGCGAGCGCGGCGGCGGCGACCGAGATCGGGATCGTGACCGCGGCGACCGCCACCGGCGCCGGCGCAGACGTTCGGAATCGAGATCTGTCGTCGACGATCGAGACGATGAGTATCGTCGCAGGAAGCATAAGAGCAGAAAGCACACCTCACACAATGACGAAGACGACGTCAAGTCCCGTTCCAGAGACGACGGGCACGAAGAGAGGTCCAGGTCGGCGTCGCCCAGCGACTCGAAGCGGTCTAGCCATAGGAGCCGCAGAGACCGCGATGAGAAGCGCCGTGATCGGGAGAAGGACAATAAGCACCGGGACGACGACTACGACGACTACCACAGAAAGTCCAGCCACCGCTCTCACAGAGAGAGGGACCGCGACCGAGACCGAGGAGATCGGGACAGGGATCGGGAACGGGAGCGTGATCGCGACTACGATCGTGATCGGGACCGCAAGGACCGCGACCGCGAGAAGGATCGGAAGCGCGACAAGCATAGGGACCGGGAGCACCGTCACCGCAGCAGCCGGAAGCAGTCAGCGGAGCCGCCCACGCCTGCCGACAGGGAGTTCAACCCGCCCACCGGCCCTCGTAGCGGTGGTTCCGGTCTCGAGATCAAGGGCGTGGGCTCAAAGTCCGGCAGGTCATCCGACAGACAGGACGGCGGCGGACGCCGAGACTCCCAGGCCTCGGTCAACAGCAAGTCCGCGCCCAGCGTCCCTACGAAAGATGCTCACGCCCTGGAGCGCGAGGCACGGAACCGCGAGCGTCTGCTGAAGGAGACGCAGCGCATGGCCGGCCTTGCGGGCCTGGCGGGCGCGAAACGCATAAGGGATGAGAGTAGCGGAGGAGGGGGAGGTGACGACGGCAAGCGGAGTCGGCGGAAGGGCCGCCGGAGCGAGGCTATTAGCATCGACGAGGAGGAGGAGCGGATGCGTCGCATGGAAGCTGAGCGCGAGGGCAGTCGTTGGGGCTAGAAGCCTGGCGGTTGGCCTCGTGCTGGGGCTGGTGCTGGTGTTGGTGGTGCTGCCGGTTCGCGTGCGACGGAGGAGACGATTGGCAGGCTTGGTCGTCACAATGTTCGACCTACCAGGTCTCGGAGGGCGGATGATCGCGCCGATCACTACTGAGCAAGGAGAAGAAGTTAACTCCTGCTCAAAGGTTTGAAGGGAAGACTCCAGTATCGCGAGTCGGGGTTCGCTCTTCTGACTATTATCCCGGATCAACTGGTCCTTGTTGGCGAATCCCTTTTTTTTCCATTACGAGAGAAGACTCACTCCGAAGAAATGGAGGAGCAAAAGAGCAAAAGGGAAGAAGGGGTGATTGCGAGTTGTGGGACCGCACAAAAGGTAGACTTATTACGCTTCAGTAGCCGGCATGGGCTGTTATAGAGTCTCAACACAACTCTATGACATGATGAATCCTCTCTTCAGTAACTCTGATGAAGTTTGCGTGAAATGTGTTGCAAGTGAAACGGGTGCTCATTGAAGCTACCTATTGAGGAGCCACCGGAATAGCGAACTACGCTCAAGAAAGCCCTTCTCCTCGCGCCCGTCGTCCACTCCTATTTCCATCCCCACGATGCTTTCCAACGCCTTTCACCGGTAGTATGTATACTCTGTAAAGTGCATGTGATCACTATTCTATCATGACTCCTGCTTGGGCTTGGGCTCCCTGAAGCGATATGGCCGCCGAGGATTGTCGAGAGCCCCCAAGGCCTCCCCTTGGCAATCTCTATTGAATTCGAAATCGATCAGGCGAAACTGAACTGTCACCGCATTTTCAGGGTCATCAATCGAATAGAGAGTTTGAATCTGTCGTTTCATGGCAAACCAAAGGTCTCCGTCGGATACGTGTGCAAACTCGGGGGTGTGGCGAGCCTCTGCCCAGCCCGGCAGAGGGTTGGTTCCTGCTTCACTCATTTCGTCCCATGCCTGTTCAACCAACAGCTCTCCGTCTTCTACAAGCCAGGCGCGAGTGGTCGCAATCGTGAGTGATCTGAAGCCGTGTCTGAAGTCGGCGGGTATAGACAGTGCCGCGAGGGCTGCGCGAAGCTCAGCTCTGTGCCTCACAGGCGTGCGGAGGTCGCCGTATGGGCCCAGTCTCTCTAGGCGTCCAGTAACGGCTCCTCCGAGGTGGTAGGGCTTGAAGAGGTATGCCCAGCTGCCGGTACGGGTCTCTGGACGACAGAGTCCCTGGATATAAATGAGAAAGTCCGTGTGGTCATGAATGTTTATAAACCGCGTGGCACGTCGTCCATTAGCCGACTGATATGGCCTCTCTGGGTACTCGAAATCCGGATACTGGATACTCGGACAATCCAGTATCGGGCTAATTTGCATTCTGGGACTGCGTTCGTGATCGGCAGAGGAGCCATCAGAGAGTCCTGGACAGCTGTTAAGGCTCCAGTCTGATGAATCGTCATCTGACATGGGGAAATCAAGCTCTCCTTCGATATCACTCAACGCGTCGTCATTGTTGGTAGACACATAGGGGTCTCCGAGTTCTGGACGTCGGCCGGAGTAGAAGAAGTAGATCGGTCGTCGTGCGCGTGCGAGATCGATATCGCTTGGCCCTTCCCTCGGCGGCCGGGGTGTGGGCCTCAGAGATCTGAGGTACTCCGCTGCGTGGGCGTCGCGGGGTTGTGGGCAGTCTACACATTCAATTTCTCGGTGTTCCAAGCATCGGATGATGAATCGAGTACCCTCGCGTGGACGTCTCATCGTGTACACTTCCTAGTTTTCGACTGGGGTCCATCGGGTGTCCGATGATCGCGTGGATGCGGAAAAGCCGGCTGGGACTGACATGATGTATGTTTGTGATGGAGTCGAATAACTTGTTTGCTGGGTAGCTCGAAAGAGGTATTGATGAGTTTGGTCGTTTGGGGATGGCGGAGAGAAAATCAGTGAAGGGGGGGTGATGATGTTGAGAGAGGAACAGAGATGGTATTTGTCTATCTCATGTAAGGCTCAGGGACAGTCATTGCATACATCGCGACCTTCCTGATATGGTGACATCGCAGCTTCATAATTTTGGTCTGGCAAGAACGGGAGGTGAAGTACTTGGGAAGTTAGACTTGGAAAGTCCTATGACAGCTCGTCTAGCATTCTTTCCAATCTTCAAATTTGCGAATTCCCTATCATGCGGGAAGGCTCGCCACACGCCTGGCATCTAGCTCGAGCCTTCAAATCTTCAGGTAAGACTGTTGCGAGGCGGAGCTTGCCTACATATCCAAGCATAACACCACAATGTCGTCAGCTCTCACCAAGAAACAGCCCCATCTCCGTCTGAAAACGTCCCCGACACAGCACTCCCCTCCTCCAACGTAGCCATCTCCACAATCCTCTTCGCCCCCAACTCAGTCGAAGCAGCGCCATGGCTAGCCAACAGATCCTTCCCCATAAACGCCGTCAGCTTCGTCTCAATCAGCCCCGGGCACACGGCATTCGCAACGCCCCCGTCGCCCTTCAACACCCTGGCATAGCTGACGGCCAACATATTGACCGCAGCTTTGCTGGCATCGTACGCCTTGGCCGCGGTATCGTAGAACCCCGCGCTCCCATCCAGAGCGGCAGCCATGGACCCCTTGGTAGAGCTTACGAAGACGATGCGCGGGAACTGGGCCTTGCGGAGGAGCGGGAGGAGCGCGTCGGTCAGGACGGCGGTGCCGACGACGTTTGTGGCAAAGGTGGACGTCCACTGGTCCCGTAGGGAGAGGTTGTCGTTCATGTCAAAGTGCGCGCCGGCGTTGTTGACGAGGACGTCGAGCTTTCCGAAAGTGTCGGAGATGGAGGTGGCCGCTGCGAGGATGTCATTGTCGGATGTGAGATCGAGTTGGATGGCGGACGCGGAGAGGCCGCGAGACGTGAGGGCATCGGCTACCTCTTGGCCTGCTTTGAGGCTACGAGACCCGATGATGACGTGGAAGTGGTGAGCGGAAGCTAGGATATCGGCAGTGGCGCGGCCGATGCCGCCGTTGGCTCCTGTGATGAGTGCGACTGTCTGGGAGTTCATGATGCTGGACTATGTAATGATGCGATGTGAGCGTGGCGACGACAGAAATGTGCAATACTCGTACAACCTCATCGTGTGTCATCTTCTTCATATTTGGAAGTATCGTGATACTTTGGAATGAGCTTGAATGATTCATAATGATGTTTCTGCATAGAGAAAGTAAGTAGAAATGTGAATCAACGTCTCACCAGCCTCCAGCGATAAGCTTCATGCTAGATGCACAGTCTTGACGCATTTGACCCATCGAGAAGAGGTCCTATTCCAAGCCATCATCCGATAAGCAGGCGTTCCGAAAGCTCTCCTGAATGCCCTGCCCGCCTGGCATCGTTGGACCGAAGAAAATGATTAGAAAGGCTCCTCTGTACACGGAAACCGAAACCGAGATCCGCTTTTACATATGCTGGGTCTAGTAGTCTCCCCGGATGACTCTTCGCCGCCGGAGCCAAGACCAGGGGTGCCGGACGGAGTCTCACACCTATCCGTCCGGGCTTGATCCGCTTTCGCGGCCCTCTCAGGGGCAAGATGCCGGCGATTTCAATGGGCGCTGAACGTAATGGCAAGTGAGAAACACCACATTTTAGAAAGGAGCCAGTGTAGTTGAGATTGGAATCAAACACATGATCGCGGGATATACCTGCAGTTTTCTTGAAACCAAAAATTGCAAAATCTGTAGTGTGTCTAGGCGTGGCTGTCAAGACAGATAACCAATAATGGTGGCCTTTGAAGTAAGAATGGTGACGTTGTCTTCGGTGGTCGATCCTGTGTGACATACATGACGAGGCGACACGGAAATTCCTGGCTGGACGCTCATGAATGAGCAACCTCTGTCGCGTCCAGTCCATACTGGGGCCAAGGATGGACTCAATGGGCCTCACCAGGCAACTCGAGCACCGTCCTGTTCATTGTCTTCGCAGCGTCTCGTAATCGATCTCGTCGATTGAAAGAGTAGAAATGAAAAAGTCGCATTTGCCACCATAAGTGGTGGTGGGTATCTATCTAACATACTTGCTCATAAAGCGCTTGTGGAAGTCGGAGCGCAGGAGATCCTATACGCAAGTCAGCAAAACCATCATCAAACCAGTTGCGCTCACCCATCATAGGGGTGCTTAGACCAGGGGAAAGTGGGGGGTAACTACTCACGTTGACAAACTCCTTGCCCTTGCCCTTCTCCTCCGTTCCCCTCGCCTGGTTCTTGAAAACGACATCGTCGTCCCACCGCCTCTTCATGTTGAAATCAGGCTTATTCAACAGCGGGTTCCCCAGCGCAATATCCCTCTCCCGCGCCTCTTCCTCAATCTTAGCCCTCTCCCTCTCCTCCTTCTCTCTCTTCTCCGCCCTCTCGCGTCGAATCTTCTCCATCTCGCGCTGCAGCTCCGCCTCCTCATCATCGCTGTCCTCGTCGCTATCGTCGTCGTCGTCATCGTCCTCTTCGTCGCCTTCCTCGTCTGAAGATGCGTCAACATCCCGCGACTCTTCTAATATCCTCCTCCGCTTCGCTTCAAAGTCCTCTTCTGCGTCTGCTTGCGACCCGGCCTCGAGGGCACGCTTCACGCCGCCCGAGGGCGCGTCGGCATCGTCGTCTGCGGACGGGGGAGGCGCGCCGCCGTTCTTCTTGGCGAAGTGGGCGGCCTCGGCGGCGAGGAGCTCGGCTCTGAGGTCGTGGGATTCTTCGTCCGCGTTGCCGCCCTGGCCTGCTTGGCGGAACTTGAGTTGGGTGTGCGCTGGGAGGAGGCGTTGGTGGTAGGCCGGGCCGCGGAGGGCTTCTTTGCCTCTGGCCTAGTATGAATTGTTAGTAGGAATAACCATAGTAGTGGAAAAAGCATGATGAAGAACGTACCGGATCGAAGGTGGGACGATGAGCGGTGGTCATCTTGGCAGGTTGCGACGGGTTGAAAGAATTAAAGATTGGTGGATGTTGAAGGAGGCTGAAGGTGCTAATCTGCAGATTGACAATCGACGTTTGGTCCCCCCAGCAAATGCATGCGACGGCGCGCAGCTGGCTGAGTGGGTCCTGCTGCAGGGGAGGCGACACTTTAAGGCTTCGACCGCCCGGCAGAATTTTTGCAAGCGCCCCACCAATGCGATTGACCTCACTGAACACTTGCAGGTCACTGTTGAGTCGATGAGTTTGCTTCTCAGTCTTGAAATTGCTCTCATATTTTACCAATTTTAACCGCCAAGATGCCCAGGGAAGCCGAGCCGTCAGCAAATGAAAAGGCCTTTGTCACACAAGCTCTTAAGGAGAACTTGAGACTTGATGGCCGAGAATTCGATCAATATCGAAAAGTCCAGCTGACTTTTGGCGATGAGTATGGAGTGGCCAACGTCGAACTCGGAAAGACGAGGTCAGTCAACTTATATTATTCTTACACTCGCTAGATTCGGTTTTTGCTAACACCCATCACAGAGTCCTCGTCAAAGTATCCGCAGAAGTGACGGTTCCCTACCCAGACCGCCCCTTTGAGGGCGTCTTCCAAATCACCACCGAGTTCAGCCCCATGGCCTCCCCGGCCTTCGAGGTCAACCGCCCAACCGAGGCCGAAGTCCTCCTCTCCCGCCTCCTCGAGAAGACGGTTCGCCGCTCGGGCGCCCTCGACACGGAATCCCTCTGCCTCGTCGCCGGCAAAAAGGTATGGTCCGTCCGCGCCGACGTCCACGTTCTCTCCCACGACGGCAACCTCACCGACGCGGCCTGCCTCGCCGTCGTCGCCGCCCTGCGCCACTTCCGCAAGCCCGACACCTCCAACGAGGGCGAGAGCCTCACCATCTTCACGCCCGCCGAGCGCGAACCCGTGCCCCTGAGCTGGCTGCACAGCCCCTTTTGCGTGACGTTTAGCTTCTACGGCGACGAGGGGGAGATTACGCTCGTCGACGCGAACTGGCTCGAGGAGCAGCTGCGGACGAGCAGCGTGACGGTCAGCCTGAACAAGCACGGCGAGATTAGCCAGATTTCCAAGCTCGGAGGCACCCCCGTCGAGGCGGTGACGCTGCTGCACTGCGGCAACGTGGCACTGCAAAAGGCAAAGGAGTTCTCGACGATAGTGGACGAGAGGTTGGCGGATGATGCGAAGCGGAGGGACAAGGGCGGTCTCATATCAGAGCTACTGTCGGCGGAGAATGACAGAGTGGTGGACGCATAGAACACGGCCAGTCAAGCAGAGGAAGATTAACCAAAAAAATGTAAAATGATACCCAGCCAAATACGCTCTCAAAAACCCATACTCTCCTCTGTAAGAAGAAGCGAAGTGAGCAACGTGGCTTAATCCGTTCGTCCCTTGACTTTGAGCCCCTAACTCCATCTACGCCCAGTCTAAAAAGAAGTTACCCGTGTATTATCATGCCTCGTAAATGACGACAAGCCAGCGACGACGTCTACCGCATCACCGGCGGCCTCGACTCCTTGTTCCACTTCACCCTTGATCGCACCCACTCCACCGCCTCCTTGACGCCCGTCCCCGTCAGCGCACTAACAGGCAACACTCTCGAGTCGCGGATACTGCTCGCCTTTTCGCCCTCGAAAACCTTCTTCACAAGCCCCTCCTTGATCCTCACGACCTCGACGCAGTCCTCGCGGTCCTGCTTGTTGGCCAGCACCAGGACGGGCACGCCCTCGGTCTCGGAGTGCTGCAGCACGTCCTCGAGCACGAGGCGGCACTCGTCGAGCCGCCCCGAGCCGTTGTCGTGCTCGAGGTTGCCGTCGCCAATGTCGGTCGAGTCGATGATGAAGACGATGGCGTGGGCCGAGGCGTAGTAGCTCTGCCACAGGCGGCGCAGCGAGTGCTGGCCGCCGACGTCCCAGATCTTGAGGTACATGTCCGGCAGGGATATCGTCGAGACGTTTTGGCCCACCGTCGGCACCGTCTTGAGTTTCGGGTCCGGGTGCGACTCGAGGAAGAAGTGCTTGACTTGCTCGTGGAAGGTTGTCTTGCCGGCATTGTCGAGGCCGAGGAGGATGACGGAGTACTCTGTGGAAGGGGGAAGAGATTAGCTATTGAGGCTGGCCGTGGACAATGGACTTGTAGTTCATCGCGCGCGTACCTTCTTTGCTAGTAGCTAGGAGGTATAATCCCTTGGCTAGGTGATACATGGCAGGCAAATGACCGACTGGTGAGCGGCACCTGGCTTGCGACGATTTGGACGAGCGAGGTTTTGGGGGATCGTTTGGGGCCCGGGACAGGTGGAGGGTTTCGATGGCGGCGCAATTGGCGGGATGTGGATGGAGGAAGTGGATGGAGCTTGTCCACGCGAGCTGGAGCTCAAACTTGCGTTGGAGCTTGCGCTGGCCTGTACTCCAGCCTGTAGCGCTGACACGCTGTCCGCTGCGCGGGTGGTGGGGGGTTCATACAGGGGTTTCAGGGACCTCGAGCTAGTGGCTCCTCAGCCCTACGGGCCCGGGCAGGCCCGGCTCCGTACCTACTGCCTCCTCCACTGTCACTTTAGGGGCAAGTTCCGTTTGGTTGAGGACCTTGATGTCACACGACAGTTGCTCAAGGCTGATAGACACCTCGGATTCTTCAATTCTTCAAAGTGGGCGATTTCTGATACCAACAACTCTCCCCTCAGACCTCTTCTGCATCTACAGTTACTCACCCAACCCCAGCGTGCTACTAAAGCTAAGCTCATAGTCAACTCTCCCAACTTAGAATCCCAGAGAAGACGCAACGTGCGGGCAAGTCTATTCATTCATGTCTATCATGACGTCTAATCAGGTTTGCGAGCTCAACTCCCAGAAACAGCTCCATCATCACCCATTTCACATCTTTGGCGCGGCAGTCGCATAACCCTCAACAACAGCAGTCATCAACCGGTTGGCAATAGCCGCCGGCGGAGGCAACCTCAGCCCACCCTCCTTATACCCCTCCGGCGCAGGCTCACCGAGCCCGCTCACCCCGAACTTGAGCGCGTCTCGCACCGTCTCGAGCGGGAACCACTGCGCGTCCTCCAGCTCGGGGTCGTTGCCGAGATCGATCGTCTCCCCGTCGGGCAGCGCCTGCGCGATGGCCCCAATCATCAAGCTCGCCGGGTACGGCCACGGCTGGCTCGAGTGAATCACCACCCGGCCCACGCGCACGCCGGCCTCCTCGAGCACCTCGCGTCGGACAGACTCCTCAATGGACTCGCCCGGCTCGATGAAGCCGGCCAGCGTGCTGTACCAGTTGGGCGGGTACCGCTTGTTCCGGCCCAGGAGCACCTTGGTGCCGTCCGAGGACACGACGGCGGCGATCATGGTCGGGTCCGTACGCGGGAAGCTGATGTTGGAGACGCCCTTGCGCGTGGCGCACTCGGCCCGCTCGCGGGGCGTGTCGGAGCCGGCGAGGTCGGTTGTGGGACACAGGCGCTTGTAGCCCGTGTTGCCCGACAGGGACGGCTGCCCGCACCCGGCGCAGAACTTGTTGCGTGTGTTCCAGTCTGCGATGGAACGCGCCTGGGCGTAGATGCCAGCTGACGATTGTTCATGAGTAACTCACATATTGAAGAGTCCTTATGTGAGATGAGAGTCCTTACCGTGATCCGGCTCAAGCGTCATCGGTCTCATTCCCTCGAGGAACTTGTACCCCTTGCTCGACTGAGCCTCGATAAGCTGGTTGGCGGCATCGGCGTAGGAGCCCTTGGGCGTCACATCCACGGCGAACCACGGCCGTCCCTTGAGCCCCTTGTACTCGAACGGCACCTTTGCGCTCTCCTCGAGACCCAGGAAGATGATGAGCGGCTTCGTGACTGTCGAGTCAAAGTTCTTGATCAGATCCTCCTCGGACGGGCCGAACGGGTCCTCGGTGGTGAGGGGCTTGACGTCATCGTACGAGACGAACTGCACTCTCGTCGGGGCGCTGGTGAGGGGGCTGAGGTCCTTGAGGAGCATGAACTTGGTGTCCTTTGACTGGAAGGCGGACCGGATAAAGGTGTGGTCGGTACGCAGCCAGCCGACGCGGTTGAGGACGCTGCCGGCGAAGTAGTTGACGGTCTCCCGCCCGAACTTGCGGGACAGCATGGAGTCCGGGTCGTCGACTGGTGCGGGGAGGTTCCAAGCTTGAGAACCCATGCCGAGGTTTCCTGGGTTTCTGGCTCAAGCGGGCGGTGAAGCTATCGCGGGGTCCTTGGGTTTTACGTGGGGGTTTCGGGGGAGGTGGGCGCCGATGTAGGATGTGTATGACGTATACTGCGTACCAAAATCAAGTAAGGCAGTGAGTGCAAGTTTCTACAACAGGGTGATGAAGAGTTATGTGAGGCGTCTAAAAGTGTGAGATATCTGAAAGACGTGCGGCGGCGGCAACGGACTGGCCCGGCTGATTAATCAGATTGACGAGGGACGGCAAAGAAAGATGGGGGACGCCAGAGACGCAATGCGATGGATCTTTGGAGCTTGTCACGGTGAATCACGACTCGCCGCTGAGCTCCGATAAATGGAGCCCCCTCCGGCAGATCCCTCCTCCCCCACCATCAGGTGCGATTGAGAGATCGACTGGTCACTGAAAGGTTAGTGTCAGTGTCAGTGTCCGGACTTGTCACGGTATTCGGAGCTACTGGACAGCCCGTGCGTGGCAGCTGTCTCCTGGGCCTTTGCATTGGAATACCTCTATCATCATTGGGTATTAAGGCATGTGTGGAAGGGGAGCTTGTGACGGGGGCTCGTTGGACAGCTGTCAATGCGACATCTCGGATGGGAGAGTGAGATGAGGATGCACTTAAGCTTATCCAATCGCCTTGGCCCCCGAAGTCGCCCACGCGGCGAGATCTTGCCGAGGTGCAAGGAACATGTTTAGTCATCATGGAGTTCCTTTCACGATTACAGCCATACTGCTCACTACCTAAGAACCTCATACACAACAAGCGTCCGAATCTTCGAGGACAAGACGAGCAACGTTTGTCCACTCTATTACACACAATCTACGTTGTCTATCGGTAGCAACACCTCGTTTGCTGAGAGTCTTCAGCTGACATGGAAATGGAGACACAATAACCAGTGTGGGCAATATCACAATCCCGCCTCCTGCATTGTGCTCGCTATCTCTATTCACCAACGACTCAAGGTAAATCAAACGCAAACTTGGCCCGATTTCCTTTGATGGTTTCTAGCTCTATATGCCAAGAGCCAGCGCTGCTTGGTACTTTATCTACAATCTCATTGATCTATTCATCATTCTCTCAACCCTACCCGTCGATGGATCGAACGAAACATCTGGATAACCCATCAGCAATACTGCGTGAATGATATTGATTTTCTCAAGCTTGTTAATCACTTTTGATTTGTATTCAATCAAATGACACCGGAATTGTCAGATGAGGTGCTGGCAGAACGCATCACAACACTCGGATGCACGAAAGACTTGCCATCCTAGCCACGTCAACACCACTACAAGACGCCCGGTACTTCATTTAATGCCAATACGCCGTCGTTGAAGGCGTTTCTACTCACTTGGAACCGCCATTGTGGATCGCCATTCGATTCGATCCCTCTCTTTGATCACTCTCTATTAGGAAAGGCAATATCTAAGGGCGCTGGATCTTGATATCGCATCAAGTCTCTGTGACTTCTGACAAGGAAATTGGTGAAAGGACAAACGAGACACGTATCCAGAAAACTCTTCCCGAGCTGTGGATGGAGGAGATAGATGGGAGAAGGTCATACTAGACCTTTGCCCAAAACGACCCTCCCACCCTCTTCCTCTTCGCCTCCCTCGCCAAGAAAATGAACACCATCCCCAGCATCAAACTACTCCCCGCAAACATCTGCGCACCCAAATACCTACCCCCCAAAGCAGACACCAACGCACCCGCAATCGGCGGTCCCGTCAACACGCTCACGCTCACAATCGTAAACACCATGCCGATGCGCGCTCCCTGCTTCCTCGGATCGGCTGTCAGCGACGCCAGCGCGGAAGGGAAGAGCGCCTGGATGCCGCCCAGTGCGATACCGCTCAACGCAGCCCAGACGTAGAGACCCGTCCGCGAGGAGAAGGTGATGGGCAGCGCCGCCCAGCAGTACGCCAGCACTGCGGCGGCGCCGGCGGTGGGGACGAACATTGTCAGGTTGCCGACGCGGTCTGCGAGGCTGTTGAGGACGAGGCGGCCGAGGATGCCGACGCCGTTTGTGATCATGAGGAGGTCGAGGGAGGTGTCGTAGGAGGCGCCTTGGATGTCGCGGGCGTAGGCTGCGAGGAAGAAGAAGACGATGTAGGACGCCCAGAAGCACTGCCCGGTTCAAACAGAGGTCAGTATTCAGGGGTTTGTTACTTTGGTGAAAGGTCCAAGTAGAGACGAAAGCTCCTTTCTAGAAGAATAACGTACCAAAGAGGCCCCAACGGCATAGAAGGTATACTCCAACTCCCTGAAAGCCGCCCACTCCACTAAGCTCCCGGTCTTACGAGGAGGCACCCTCGGCTTCAGGCAAGCCAGGGCGGTACCCAGCGCGGCAGCCTGGATGAACCCGAGCGTCCTCATCGTCCAGCCGAACCCGGCACGCGGCAACATCTCCCGAATAACAATGGGAAACACCACGCCGCCTGCCCCGCTCCCGCAGGCCGTGATCCCGATGGCAAAGGCGCGCCGTTTGGCAAAGTACGTCGAGACGAGGGCGACGGTGGGACAGAAGAGGCACCCGTTGCCCAGGCCGAAGCAGACCCCCTGTGCGAGCAGCAGCTGCCAGTACCGTGTGCAGGCCGAGGCCGCCAGGGTGCCCGTAACGACGAGGACGGAGCCGGCTGCCGCCACGGGGCGGAAGTAGCCCGCGTCCGTGAGACGGCCGGTGAAGGTGCCTATGAAGAAGAGGAGGAAGATCTCGACGGAGCCGATCCAGGATATGTCCGAGGGGCTGCGGTCGAGGGTTTGGATGTAGTAGCTCTGGAAGGCGCCAAAGGAGTTGATCATGCCCCTGACATCGTTCTTTTTTAGTTATTTTTTGGGAAAGGGGTTGGTTTCTAGGATCATACCATGTATTCATCACGACGAGAAAGGTGCCAAAGACTGTTCAATATGGGAAAGGTGAGTAAATGGAGCATTCTCAGAGCAGAAACCTTGGGCCTTGATACCACTTACCACACAACCAAGCTCTTAACCCGCCATCAGGCGGTGGTCCAGGGGTTATGGTCGATCGTGAGGTGACTCTACTCGCGATACGACTTATGACACGATCAACTCCATTAGTTGACGAGTTTGGCAAGCTGGTCGACTCGTCCTGATAATGCGCATTATACGTGGTAGAATCCCTTTGACTTTCGGGGTCGGTCGATTCCAGTTGTAGCTCATTTTTGACGCCATGATCCTTGTGGCCAGCCGATTCGAACTTCTTCTCGTTGTTGTCAGACCCGGCTGGGCTACTGGTTGTTGTGCTGGACATTGCTCTTCGTTGATGCTGTCGTTATCTGAGCCCTGGAGTTCAGGGTGTGTGTACTCGAGGCGATTGTATAATAATCACTTCTTAAAATTTCACCAGAAAACTCGACGGGGATGTGGAAAACCCTCTCAAAGGAGTACACTGGGCTTCTCCTCCCAAGAACCGAGGATAATTCACCGGCAGCTTACACCCGCTCCTGTGGCCCAAATTGGTCAGCAGAAACCCACGCCAACTGCGGGATCCCTTTCCTCATTGAGTACCCTGCCTGGCATTTCGATGACAAATTTGGGTCACTGATAGCGCGATTGCTCCAACACGTACTTTCTTTCTAAGAGCACCCCTCTGCTCTGAGTTCTAACACTGTGTCAATCAAATCAGCCTGGCTGTAGACGAAACTTAGTCAGGTAGCAGCGTCTATCTTGGTTTCTCTACCACTTGTTCGATCCTTAATTGTGTCTGCTGTCCAAGAGGTATTGGTGCTAAGGAGGTAGCAGCGCCAGCGTCATTAGTCAGCACGATCGTTCAATGCACAATCTCACCACTAAATTGCCAACTGCCCAGCCACATTCATCTTCCCTCTACAGGTCCTGGCATACACTCCCAAATATCCCAGCAGTGGCTATACACGTTCGCCTGTTCACAAAGAGGGTCTTATACTGCTTTCTCTTACAGCACATCCGGATACATGACTAGCGAAGTCATGGACAGTGACGAAAGCAGGGGGCCGCCGAGGAAGCGTCTACGTTCAGCACAGCCAACTCGTCGCGGGAGGTCTCGTGGTGCGCGTGGTGGCTCCGTGAACCCCAATACTGCCAGAAAGGAGTGGGATGAGATCCATCATTCACCAACAGAACAACAAGCACATGAGCCTGAAAGCTCGGTTGACCCGCGATCGCTGCCCATCCCCGCTGCTCTGGAGAGATACAAAGCTTGGAAAGGTAAGAAAATTGAAATCTCAAAAGAGCCGTGCTCTGGTAGCCTACCTACTAACGAGGTATTTTGGGGCAAAAAGAAGCCGGAGCGCAGCACGATGAGTTTTGCTTCATTTGCCGGCAGACCAAGGGCCTCACCTACTGCATCACTTGCAAGAGGTCGTATCACGAGTCCTGCAGGCCCGAGGAGAGCACTCACTCCGTCGTTGAGGGCAATAGTTGCTTCTTTTGCGAAGTGTGCGTGCACCGGAACTGGCACAAAGATCCTCCGTTTCTAATGCCGGAGATGCGGCCTTTGGCTGCTTCTTCATTATCATCGGCCCCTGTGGAGGCAGCTGAGGCAGCGGGAGCTACACCCGCAACTAAGGATACGGGCCGGCCAGAAGTATATAATTCACAGCAAGTTCGCCAGGACCAAGAGACAAATGGGACGACCGATGCATCGAGAGCCACGCTCAGTACGGCGGCCAGGAGGACTCGTACCGCCAAACCATCTCATTCCGCTGCGAGAGAGGAAACAGCCGCAGCCCCTTCATCAAGCACCACTCGCACCGGAATCACCCCCGTACCTCCGCCGATAACATCAGCAACAACCTCACGGAATGACCCGCCCCGTACTAGCTCATCCACAACACGGGCACCAGCCGCGCGTAAGTCCCGCTACACGACCCTCCCAACAGACGTCGACGCCGCGCTGCGGCTCCTCTACGCCGAGCTCGAGACAGCCCACGAGCTCCGGCACAAGGTCGGCGATGTCGAGGGCCAGGTCGCGCAGATGCAGCGAGAGCTACACCTGCGCAACAGCGAGCTCGCGGTGGCTAGACGGGCGGCGGACGTGGGTCGCGTCTCGGCGTCGGAGGTGGAGCAGTTACGAGCTCAGGCTGCGGTGGGGGAGAGAGCTGTTGCCGAGGCGGACGGGTTGAGGGCGGAGAATAGGACGTTGCGCGCCGAGCTGGAGGCGAGTCGGGAGAGGCTGGTTGAGAGCGAGCGGGCGCTGGAGGAGTGGAAGCGGAAGCTTTCGGCGTTGATGTCGTAGTAGGTAGCGCGGGAAGTGTGGGGGTTCGTGTGATACTTTCATGTGGTTGGTGTGCCTCATCCAAATTTGTAATCAAAACCTGTGTACAGATATCCGCGGGGGGGGGGGGGGGGGG
>JFBX01000818.1:37182-69193 GCA_001563135.1 Colletotrichum simmondsii
ATTTCATGCCCGTGACAGTGTCACTTTTTTGTACGATTTTCAACTGTTTTTTTGAACAAATTACGAGTTTTTTTTTTTCTCTCTTATTCTTTAGATACTCTGAGCTGTCTGTCTCGTCAGTGTTCTCCTGATATGGTATCTCGATAGTCTCTTGTTCTTCTCCCCTCGAATTGATTCTGGGCGCCTCGTGCAACGTCGACACTCGTGGTTCTGGTACTACATCGAGACCGCGGAGCGCCGTTCTTCAGCGCGAATCCGGGTGTCTTTCCATCAACCATTCCATCTATATTTTTACAACTTGGAGCGAACATCCTTGGTCGGCCTAGGGAAAGTCAGTATACTCATTCACAGGTCATCGTCAAGGCTCTCAGTCCCCGGAAACCAAAACAACATACTCGGCAATTTTCTCCGTCTCCTTCATGATAGCGGCGCCGAGCTCGGGGGTAACCCGCGAGAACATCTCGTACGCGCGCGAGCGGACCTCGGGGTGAGCGCCGGCGAGGGCGCCAGACACGTTGCTGACAAAGTTCTTCTGCTGGCCCTCCTGGCGGCCGAGGACCTTCCAGAGGCCGAGGGCCTGCTCGTAGTCCTCGGGCTTGACGGGGCCGAAGAGGTCCGTGACGACGGCGCCGGCCCACTGCTCGTGCGGGGTGTTGACGGCCTTGACGGGCTTGTACTCCAGGGGGCGGAAGGTTGAGGAGTAGTTCTGGGAAGAGTTAGTTTGGTCATTCACACCATGCGTATAGTACGCAGATCGGGGCTTGAGGGGTGACGTACGGGGTTCGCGCCGTAGTTGCCGTTGACGGCCATGGCGCCGTCTCTCTGGAGGGGGTTGAAGGCATTCAGGGGCTTGTTGACGGGAATCTGCTGGTAGTTCACGCCGAGACGGTGGCGGTGGGTATCCGGGTAGGAGAAGAGGCGGGACTGCAGGACGGGGTCGGCGGTGGGCTCGACGCCGGGGACCAGGTGGGAGGGGGAGAAGGCGGCCTGCTCGATCTCGGCAAAGTAGTTCTCGGGGTTCTGGTTGAGGGTGAGCTTGCCGAACTGGCGCAGCGGCACCTCGCTCTGCGGCCAGACCTTGGTTAGGTCAAAGACGTTCCACTTGAACTTTTCGGCCTGCTCCGGGGTCAGGGTCTGGACGTAGACGGTCCAGCTGGGGTGCTCGCCGCGCTGGATGGCCTCGAAGAGGTCCTGGGTGTGCCAGTCCGGGTTCTCGGACGCCATCTTGCCGGCCTCCTCGTTGGTGAAGGTCTTGTTGCCCTGATCCGTCTTGAGGTGGATCTGGACGTAGACGAAGGAGCCGTCGGGCTTGGTCCACTTGTGGGTGTGGCCCGAGTAGCCGTTCATGTGTCTGTATGAGTACGGGGTTCCGCGGTCGGAGAAAAGGTGCATCAGCTGGTGGATGCACTCTTGGTTCTTGGTCCAGTAGTCAAACTGGTAAATTGAGTTAGAGTGAGATTTGTGATGAGTTGCTGCATCTTAAGGCTTACCATCTGGTTCAAGTCAGCTCAAGTCATCTCATGAGATTTTTGAGGGTTCAACACTTACCATCGTAGCATCCTTCAGGTTAGTCTGCGGGTGACGCTTCTGGGTGTGAATGAAGGGAGGGAACTTGACAGGGTCGCGGATGAAGAAAATGGGCGTGTTGTTGTAAACCCAGTCCCAGTTTCCCTCCTCGGTGTAGAACTTGACAGAGAACCCTCTGGGATCACGAGCTGAATCGGCAGAGCCCTTCTCGCCACCAACAGTCGAGAAACGGACAAGAGCCTTGGTCTTCTTGCCGACCTGGTTGAGCATGTCGATGGAGGAGATATCGCTAATGTCATGAGTGACCTCGAACTGTAAAGCCGCGCGCGCGAACGCCGGTCAGCATAATCCTCTCAAAATTCACCAAGCTTCACGCCCATTCCAACATAGCACAACCAAAAGGAATCGTCTCACGAACCTCGCCGTAAGCACCAGCGCCCTTGGCGTGGACGACACGCTCGGGAATGCGCTCGCGATCAAAGTGGGCCAGAAGGTCAATCAGGTGGAAGTCCTGGAGCAGCAGAGGGCCCTGGGGACCGATGCGCTGCCACGCCTGGGGGTTCTCGACGGGGGCGCCATTGGAGGTGGTGTAAGTCGGCTTCTCGTTATACCGGTAGGTAGAAGGCTTCTCGTCCTCGGAACCCATCTTGTCAGCGGTTTCTCGTTTCTCGTCGATTCCGGAGATGGGAGATATGTTTTGCGCTTCGGGGGAAATGGCGTGGGATGCTTGCTAATGTCAGACACCAACAAACGGCAGCGGCAGATGGCAAGTCAGATCAAGAAAAGAACAGATCAAAGAGGGTCTCCGGGGGGGGCGATCCAATGGAGGGAAGACGAAAACATAAATAATCTAAAGCTCCATGGCAGACAGAAAAGAAATAGGACGATAACATAAGTGGGAGGGGACCCTCCTTACACCTCGGCCCCTCCCTCTCCTTCTCTCTCTCTTTCTCTCCCTCTTCCTCCTGTTTGCCCCAGTTTCCTCGGCTTCTGGAGCCCCATGAGCTCTGTCCTCCCACTCAGGGCGTTCAAGTTACGAAGCAGAAACCCCAGGACACGACGTAAGTCGCCCGGGCAAGGGTGGCTTTCCTCGATGATTTCTGAAGCTTTGGTGGGACACACGGCCAATTGGAAGGCAGACGAATGCAAGCTTGGGTTGGCCGAGGTCCACAGAGAAGCTCCATTTTGAGGTTTCCTAGCGTCCTTCAGTCACCCCTTGTTTTCTCCACCTCTCGTTGCTGAGGTGGTGCAAAGGTCCAAAATGATCAATCTTGCTGCTGCTTTTTGAGTGGTAGATCTGCTGTCTCTAGTGTTGCTCTAGAGGCAACTCCAATTCTGGACCCCTAGTTTGAGGCTCTGTTGCAACAACTACTTGGGTAGCGCGACGTTGTTGAACATCCTCAACCTTCAATAGCGTTATCGTGAACTCGAACGTTCCGACACTGAGCACCGCCAACTTTCCCAGACATAACTCACGTTTTCCGCCGCTCGGATTGGTCCATTGTCTCTCCTGGCCCCTCCGACAACGGCGGGGGTTCCACCACCACTGCCCAGCTGGTCTCTTTTGCCGGGATACATCAGTCATGACCCAGTCTCTTGCTCTACCTCCCCAGATGTTGCGGGGGACTCTTTAGATTCCGTCAATGTCGGCATCGAGGGGGGATATCTCAGATTCCAGCCTGTCTGCGAAGCGGAGAAAACTCGCTGACAAGCAAAAAGGATGGGGCCTGGCATGGGATATGCTGGGTGAAGACGGCGTCCATCAGGCCACTTACATGCATTTCAACGGCTAGGCTAGCCTTCAATGGCTTTGAGAAAACGCCGAGGGTTGCGCCCCTCGGAAGCTCGTTCATGCTGTTTCCTACTTATTCAGACAGACCTGCCATGCTCTTCACTCCCAAGTAACCGTAGCTGGACTTCACCTCTGAGCCTGCCTGCCGGAATGCGAAGGGTGTCCGGTACCCGTCGGGATTTGGAGGAACGTCTAGCATCAAACTCTGAGAACTCTCAGAGCCCGACCTCGGGGTTCAAAAGTTGAGCATCAGCCACTACACCACACGGCTCAGTAACGCCGCTTCACCGGTCTTAGACCCGCTCTCTACTCACCTCGTGTCTTTTGCCCAAATTGGGAGCATGGAATTTTTCCCAATTCAGGAAACACGGCTGAACAGAAATGACATCATTGGTCGGGGCCAGAAAGGCAGTCCATGCCGGCGGAAGCTCATTCGCGGTGGCATTCCCCGGGCTCCTCCAAGTGGAGCGAACATAAGAGACGAGTTTATCGCCGAGATCGCAGGATCGAGGACTGTTGTAGGTATGTACATATGCCATGGGAGAGTCGCGTTACCAAATCTCCAGAGGCTGTGGTACAGTGGTTCTGCGCCTCGCCAACGGCATACATGGCCGAGGCCCGGGTCAAACTGGTGTCTCGCGCTATCACATGGCTGCAGCGCGCGTACCTGGCAGGTTGACTCGGGTGGTGAACCGTTCGCCGTCGGTAGCGTTTCCGGGGGCCGCCGCCGCGGGCTCTGCATTTCTGAAGCGCCGAGAACGCCGAGATGCCAGACCTTGCATCTCGGCGATAGCCCGGAGGCGTCCGGCTTTCCGCATTTGAGCACTGGGAAAGGATGTTTTCTATCTGCTTAACATATTTGCACTAGTCGAGTAACTTGAAGAGACTCTGCTCTGTTTTGACCACAAGTCGATGACTGGGAAGCGTCGCATTGCGTAACTGGTAGCGAACAGGAGTATGGCGCCATCGGAATGAGCCGATAGCAAGGACTCGGGAGGAGGCATGTTCCGGGATGTGCTCCACTCACGCGAGAAAAGGCCTCGTCTTTTTTTTTCAGTTCACCTCAGAGTAACACGGAGGCAAGCAAAACGCAGTTCCTCTCGAGTCTTGGAGAATGTAGTCACTGCGGAACGTGTTCCGGAGCCGTTCCGAGCGCACTCGATGCGGTGTCAGGGTGCAAAAGGACCGCAGAAATGAGCGACAAACACTATGTCATTGGCTAGTGCTTAATTTAGCTCACAAGTGACATATTCATATGTTAATTGCAAGCATCACGTCGTTCAATATCACCAGGGACTGTGTTACCTAATACTGTGATGATCTACGTCGAAGCCTCTTTGGGCGTTCTCGTTCGACACTGCTGTTCTGTCTATCGATCTCGCCATGAATGATAACCATGTAGGAGTAAAGTCAGAAAACGGCTTCGTATGAGAAGGCCAACGAACAGTCAACGCCTCATTGAGGGACTCTGCTCAGAAAAGACAACCCTATGGGCAGGTATAGTAGTAATTCATGAAAAAGTGATTAAGCCAACCGAACACCATCATCCTGGGAAAGCCACATTTCATATTGGCTACAAACACAGTCATTAACCATGGCTTAGACCTGATAGTCAGTGCAGACACTTTGTCAGACAGGGTCGTGCGGCCGAGGGCGTGAACAAACATCTTGACGTTCCTCCAGAACAGGAGAAGGCCCTGATATTGTAGCAATTTCGACACAACCTCGCCGTCGTGGCCGGAGATTGCTCTTTCTTATGTGGAAGAAAAGCACCCGAAACCAAAGCCATGGAAGCTGTGTCCCAAGCTGTGATGCCTCGTCAACAATCTGCACGCAGGACCTTGGATGACATGGCTAGCTTGAACCGGGGAACTGAGCCGCGAGCACGGCAAGCCAGGCAAACTCTCCGGCTGTGTCACACCCGCACCCGAAGACCTAAATATGTCCGCTATGAGGCAAGAGACATGAAGTAAGAGAGGCATACGCAGCTTAGGAAAGCAAACATGAGTTGTCTCTCGTGATGGAGAATGACCATCATGAGGGGTTGAGTGACAAGGCGTAAGTTGTGAATCATGCACCTGCCAGCCAACTCGGGTGATGTGATTCACTACTCAACATACAGCGTGCCGCCTTCGGGCCCGTATAAAGAGAAAGCCTCGCCAATCTTGCCGCCGATGAGAAGCCCACAAGAACGCATCTCGATCACCCAAACTTTCACATTGTTCAAAAATCCTCCTGATACTCCCAAGAACGCGCCAGACAACTTGACCAAAATGCCTCTTCCAACCTCTACATCCCTCCTCTTCCTCCTCCTCGCCTTCACCGCAGCAGCAACCTCCCAGTCAACACCCACCCCTTCCCCATCTCAACCACCCATCGACGACGGCACAGTTTGCCCAGGGTCCACGATCCCCTGCTGGGAAGGCTGTATGCCGCCCGACGGCGTCTGCTGCCACGGCTCCTCCAAAACCTGGTGGTGCCAAAAGGGCAACACGTGCGGCAAAAGCGAAGCCGCAGGCTGCTTCCCCCCACCGAAACGAGCATCTTCCTTTTCCTCCTCCTCCGCCCCTACAACAAGCGACGAGTCCCTCGCCACGACCACAGAGAGCGTGACGAGGCCGAGTCTGACGTGCGTCTTCCAGATCCCGCCCATCGTACAGAGGCAGCAACGGGAAAAGGTAACAACGACAGTGTCGGCGTGTCCCATCGAGCTGGCCTCGACCACTTCCGTCCCGGGTGCCGCTAGGGGATCCGGGCCGGCGGCGATGGGTCAGTCGTGGGCGGTTGTCATGTCGATCGGTGTCGCGGTCGGTTTTGTGATGATGCTGGTCTGAATGGGCAAAGCTTCTAGATCCAGGTTAGCTTACAATCAAACTGGCCGTTGTATACTTTTCGTGCTTTCTGAGAGCTGTGACTCCCCATCGTCTCGGAAAAGTTCGAGAACTATGTGAGAATGATGAAAGGCTCACTCATGAGGCCGTTTCTATCCAAATCCCGCCACCTTCCTCATGCGAGAACTCTGAGAAAGGGGTTAGCCATCACGCGGGCGACCAAAGGAGGTGTCAGAACAGAAACCAGGGACGCGGTACGACGTCCCCGTGCTGGCATTAGAAGCGTGTAAACTGATAAAATGGACGAATCAACTCGAGTTTCCTTTCTCTTTCATCTCTTCCTGTCTTCTGTGTGTGTGTGTCTCTCTCTTCCCCCGCCCCTCCCATTCGGGCCCTCTGGTCGCCTCATAAAACGTTGTATGCGCAACACGCGCGTTCACTCATCCGCATTTCGAAAAGACTCCGTTGTCCAGATATTCGTAGATGCGCGCGGCAGTGAAACCCGCAGACTAACTGTTTCCAGTATTCAATCTACAGTCCGGCACTACCCAATGCTGAAACGCCGTTTCCGCAGTACGCCGATGGTTGACGGGGGATCTTGCGAATGCCCTCTCTCTCACCAAAACAAAAAAAGACGTCGACAAACACACATCGATGCGCAGCTCTACCCAACTGATGGGCCGTATTATAAATCGTGAGGGGCGTTATATATAAGTGGTTGTTTTTGAGAGGTTGGTCGTGTAAGGGTCACCGAAGCCATAGACTCCGTATTTATGACTCCTGGTTGACGGTTTGCTAGTGGAAGAGGTCAGCATTCGTGTTCCGAATCACAATTTCTCCTCAAACGGATCTCAAGGAGTAGATCCGGTAGGGTATGCACGTACGACAAGCCAGTCCATGCCCTCCGTGACACCGCTGCCGTCGACCGCGGAGCAGGCCATGATGCTCCAGTTCCGATCGCGCAGCTCGCCCAGGCGCAGCGCCTCCGAAATCTCGCCCGCGCCCTTGGCGCCGGGCTGGTCTTGCTTGTTGGCAAAGACGAGGAGCGAAGCGTCCTTGAGCTCCTCCTCGTTGAGCATGGCGCCCAGCTCCTCGGCCGCGGTCTGCAGACGCTCGATATCGGTCGAGTCGACGACGAAGATGACGGCCGCCGTGTTGGCGTAGTAACACCGCCAGTAGGGGCGAATGCTGGTTTGACCACCTAGATCCTATAGTCGCCGGCGCGCATGGCTGCTGTCAGTCTCTTTCTCTCTCTCTTCTTCTTCTGTCTCTCTCGCTTGCGTGCGGTGTTGCAGAGAAGGGTGCATCGGAGAATGGTGGCATACCCAAACGTTGAAATTGAGGTTTTTGTATGTGACGGACTCGACATTGAATCCTATCGTGGGGATCGTGGTGACAACCTCACCGATCTGGAAAGTTCAGGAAAAGGTTAGTCCAAGGCACTTTACGAGATGCACGCCTTGAGCGACGGCGGAGAGGGACGTCTGCCGCAGAACTCACCTTCAGTCTGTACAAAAGTGTCGTCTTGCCAGCGTTATCCTGTAGAACACGGTGGTTTGTCAGCCTTGCGTCTCCACGTTTCGGACGCATCACGAGGGAAACGCTGAGCAGGAGGGTTTGCGTACCAGTCCCAAGATCAGGATGCGAATCTCCTTCTTCGACCACACGAGGCCCGACAGCCATGACATGCTTGCGCCCATTTTGAAAGATGGTTTGTTGATTCTCGACAGGAACTCGGTGTGGGATGAGGTGTGGTCGTGGTGTAAACTCGGAGCTTTCGTAGGGATGCAAAAGACCGTGTGCGGGTTCGGGGGTTGAGTTGCGACTTGTGTTCTGTCACAATATACGCGGTTGGCCTCGGGACAGGAAGGTCGCGGAGGTTTAAGGTAGGTAAGGTAAGGTAAGGTTGGTGGTAGCAAAAGGTGGCTTGTTTCCCAAGGGGCGAGCAGCAGCAGCAGCAAAAGTAGAATGACGAAAGCTGACCAAAGAAAAAGCTCCGCCCGCTTTGCTGGAATTATGTACAAACGCAGGGCCTTTAATCGTTGGTGAAGAATAGGAGAGCACGAAAGGGGTGTGAGAGAAAAGGGCGACAAATGTTCCGTGGCGTTCAGGGGCAAAAAATAAGAAGGAGTATCTAGTTTCTCTCCTTTTTCACTGTTTTCAAGAGTTTGGCTTAATTCGTCGTGGGTTTTGTTTCGTCGAACTGTCTTTCTTGTCTTTACGAGTAGCAGACAAAGGACCGTTGCAAAAGAATCTCGGATGGCTTGACTTCCCCCCCTAAGGCGCAACAGTAAAGGTAAGGTAGCGGAACGGGTCCCCCCTAATTGACAGTTTTTAAGACATGCATGGATGGGAAACCTGGGCGTCCAAACGGGTCCACGGGCTGCCAATTCTGGGATCGTCGGCCGCTCGAGCCTATCGGCATGTCAGGGATTATCACATAAGCAGACTCTGGATATAGATGCCTGAGGCATGAGGACCCAGTGTCTTATCTAATCAACACCTGAGCAAAAAAAAAAAGGCAGGAGCGAGCCACACGGCTGAGCCTCAAGAGGCGAGTGACCTTCTCGAGCCTCCCCTCTCCCCCCACCAGTCTCCGAAAGCGTGACCGACTCCACCTTGTGCCCTGTCCACCAATCAAGGCGACTGCGGGCTCGCTAACCTAGTGCGCCTTGTGCACAAGAATTTCTCATTTCTAGTGGTGAGATCGATTCAACCCAACCCATCTGGAGAACAACTGCCACCCCCAAAGGACTCGCACCAGTTTGATCAGCCAACAAGCCGTCAAAATGCCGGTACGTTGATAGATTACGCCCCTTCGTCTTCGCCCTCTCGTTCAAACGACCCTCTTCGACGCGATGATGATGTTTCCCCTCGACCGAATCTACCGACATCTTGCGTCCGCGCGATACGACAAAATGCGTCACCTGTGGACGGGGTTCACGATGGAGGAGTGAGGGGCAAACATCATCAACGACATCGAGGAGGGCGATCGAGAAGAAGACGAGGAAATGCAATACAAGCAACAGAATGCTGACAATATCCCTCGCGATACAGAGCCACAAGTCTTTCCGCACGAAGCAGAAGCTCGCCAAGGCGCAGAAGCAGAACCGCCCCATCCCCCAATGGATTCGCCTTCGCACCGGTAACACCATTCGGTACGATACACCCTCCCTCTGTTCCTCCCAGGAAGCCTCTCTTGTCTCGATCTCGAAATGGATCAAAAGGCGAAGAGAGTCTTCCACATGGAACACACCCCACCAAACAACACAATACTAACATCTCCATCACAGCTACAACGCGAAGCGTCGTCACTGGCGCAAGACCCGTCTCGGCATCTAAACGCCTCGCCTCCTTCTCTCTTCAAGAAAATCCCTTACCCTATCCTGCGGGACTTCCATACCAAAACCATGGATACCGCCGACCGAACGACGACACCGCGCTCGACTTGGGGGAAGCAAACCTTTCACATCAAATGGGGAGGGGTTCAACTCTGATGGACTCAAATACCCACTGGCTCGAGTCCTGAATTCGTGGGGGAAGTCTTTTTTGACAAAAACAGGAATGGAGGGGAAACAAAATGGATGCCCGGTTCGGCTAGACTCTACGTATTGCATGTTACGGTCATAGGGAAAGGAAATGCAAAATTTGCCTCTGAAGAGATGAGGCCCCCACGATTTACCATTCTCGTTCGCTCAGTACGTACGTGATGCGATAATTGAAGGCCCGCGATTCATTCCACCTCGCCATCGAGGAGACCTTCTTGACCTCGCCTATAGGTGCTGAATCCGAACCTACACGCTACGATACCGCGGCTCGGGCCTTAGCTTGCGGCTGAGAAGTCTTTGCATCACACCATGACAATTGTCGCTGTTAGCTTGTCAGCGGTATTCATGATAGCGATGAGTCGAATGGAGGGGGAACCGGGGCTTGTAGATCCCCCATCGCCTGTTTCTTTGGCTTGATTGTCGCCCATATCAACCAAGGTAGCGCACCTGGGGTTCAACAGCTACTGGCGGCACACTCATACAGGTCTACTCTAGCATACCATAGTGATATTGACCCCGAGTGTTCACAACCATCCGACTTACCAGTTTCTAATGACTCACTATTGACGAAAGACGAGCCCTTGCAGTATAGCGTGCTTAGTGAGGGTTGTTGTCAGCCTTGTCGTATAATGTCTGTCATGGAAGCCATCTCCACCCGGACGCAGAGCATGAGCTCTATACCTAGCGATGTGGCCGATCCCAATATCTGATTCTGTTACAACCTCCAGTTCACAAACGCAGAAATGTCACTAGGAAATAAGTCTAGTACGTTAGACGCGAAATCAAACTTCTTTGCCTTGCTATGAATTTGTAGCAAAACTAGATGGGACGCACGCATAACTGCTGCGCATGGGATGGATGACCTTGTGTCAAGCGCCTCTCATCTACCAAGCGTCCCTTTCCATACGGGACGTGAATTCCTGACCTGTGGAGCAACCCGCAAACTTTCCAGGGTAACCGAAAAACGAATCAATGAGCGATCGTCAAAACGCCGGAGTACGATGCATCACACATTAGGTGCGCAGAGAAATGTCCGAAGAGTAGTTTAACCCAGACTCCGGCTCTTTTCCACCAATCCATTTGTCGTGATATTTAGCGGTCCTCGGCCCACTCATTCTCGCGGCGGATCTGCTCCTCCTCTTCGGGGGTGAAGTCGTTGGTGATGTTGAAGGTCTTGCGGATCTCCTCGGGCGACTTGCCCTTGATCATGTTGGCAACGGTCTTGCAGCCGACGTCGAGGAGAGGCTTGATGTCCAGGTAGTTGGAAGCCTGTCGAAATGTTAGCTTAATTCATGGACATGTGACAGTAACGGATAACATACGAGGATGATCTCGAAGAGCATCTCCTGGTCGACCTGCATGAACTTCTGGTCCCACTCCTCGATCTCGGTGGTCTTCTTGCGAGCATCGTTCTCGTCGTCGGCGGTCTGGACGGGATCGGCGCGGTGGTGGTCACACCACTCGATGACCTTGCGGAGGACCGCCTCGTTGACCTGGGACAAAATGTCAGCGCTTGTCGATCATTCGGCCGAGAGGCGAGAGGCGGCGACACATACGTTGGGAATGGGGATGGGGTTCTCCTGGCTGATGGCATCATCACCAACATCCTCGAGCATGTTCTTGATGAGCATGGAGCGCTCAGCGACAACGCGATCTAGAAAAGTTGCGTTAGCAAGGGTCTGGTCAAGACCGGGCTCGCGGGCGGAAGGAGGGGTCTGACGTACCAACGGGGATCGTGATGTTATCGTTGGACTGAACCCAGATCTTGGCGTCTTTCTTCTCGGCGGCCATTTTGTCTAGTAATTTGGGTAACTGCGATGTAGAATATCTTGGAGCGGTCAGCTTGGAGTTGGTAGACGGCGATGGTCGACTGGTGATGATTGATCGAAGGATTGAAGTTGTTTCTGGAGGATGGTGGGGGAAAGTGGAAGTCGGCTGGCGGGGAAGGAAGCAGCGGGAGTCGGGACTATATAGACCTTACGTTTATGATTCGGAGATAGAATGAGAAGGTGAAGATTTTGTATGCGACCGGCGACAGTTGTTTGATTGGAGAAAGGCGGACAAACGAAGCAGTGAATAAGTGATCGGAGATGGCTTTTGTTGCGTCAGACGTTAGGTTGGACGGTTTTGAGGGTCGGGGCGGCCAGGCTGTTGGTTGTGGAGAAGTGGGAAGGCAGAGAGCGTCGCTACCCGTAGAAGTTGAGGGAGCACCAGGCAGAGGTAAGGGCGGCAGGTGCTTTGATTGGTTCAAGACGGCGGGGACCTGTTTGTGCTCATGGGTCTCTACATCTGTTGCCTGGAGAACTTTATATGGCTCGAGGTACCTACCCTTTGGTGCCTTTCAGAAGGCCTCAATGGAGTCGATGGACCCGCAAAGGCACAGCACATCAATGGACATGCCCTGGAAAAGAACAATTCCCTCTCGTCCGACCTGGAAGACAGCAAGAGAAAAGAAAGTGTCACGCAAGAAGAGCCTGATGCAGAAGCGTCCTGGCGGTGTTCCGTGAATTCCATTACCTTGCAGAACACAGTCTCAGTGACTCTTCGCCGAATGCAACTCACCTTTGTGCGCAAGAGCAAGGACAGAGGCACAGCTGGCTCCCTTACGTAATCCTAGACAAAGAGATGTTGTAAGCTTGTACAGATGTTGCCCCCTCCACTCTTTTTCTTCGGCATGATGTACGAGGGATTCTCATTGCTGCTTGGAAAAGCTCAGAAATGGCATCAGGAGCAAGAGTCGAGGTGTTATACCAGATTATTCCTCGTTGCAGATTGTGCCGCTATCTAGATACCTATCCTCCTCGTTGGCTCCAAGCAAATTCCGAGGTAGCCTGAAGGACTCCCATCGAGCTGATTCACCAAAACCCAGGCACCTTAGTGCTTCAGCCTGTACCTTATCTTCGAGAGGGCCTAGGCACCCACGGAGGTGATGCCCATTGGAAGAGTTCTCACAAAGGCATTGCTTCAAATGGGCAGTCAGATTTCCTCTGGAGAAAGGGAAAGGGAAGCTCGATATTTCTGGACTTAAGGTAGCAATTTGGCCTGTTCCCTGGGGCTTTCACCCTAAGCCAGTAACTTTGCCTGTGTCAAGGTACCTCGTGTAGATGAAGCTCAACATGAGATTTTGAGCCAGCCTGGATGCCGTACTTTGACGCTGGTCAAAAGAGATGAGATTGGAAGGCAGTCAGTGATTATCTTAGAGACATCTTAGAACAGAAGGAAATCGCGGTGACTTTCCGGGGCGAGGGCGGGCCTGCTAGATCTACATACCATCCCATGACCTCTGAGGCGATACCTGCTGAGAGGATCTCGTGATTAAGGAAGCTAGATTCGGCCAAGCATCGTCCTTCTCTCCCACTCTGCCACACTCAGCGAGAGGGAAACCAGTGTAGGTCAAATCCCTGGCTCGCAAATTACCGAGGGATAAGTCCAAAGTCACAGGATTCGGACTTTGGTGCAATGCGACCTGATCCAGACTTTTTGCAACAGACTGCAGTTGCTTGGCATCTCTCCGCAAACGGCAAACCAGTTTTCGGAGCCGGACAGACGATTAATGCCGGCATACCTCACTCGGACAAGAACCTCGTCGCCGCTAAGCTAAAGCCCGGCCGAGGAGACCGGCAAGGCAGAACCGGGGGCGGCGGAGACGGCCGGTCAGGTAACGCCAGGGTCTATTTCTGTGAGTGCCGTATCTGCGGAGACGAGCACTGCCTCCTCATGCCAATGGTTGCATTATGAATAACATGCTTCTCAGCGGATGGCCTTGAGTCCAAAACGCTCCCGGGTCGATGCTTGCTAATGGCGTCTGGTGCCTACCTTGCTCATGATGTTTCTTGGTTTTTCTGTCTCGGTTCGTGGAGTGAGCGACTAGGTTTGCCTTCACCACCGGGTGACCAAAATGGCATTAACTGAAGGTATACGAAAAATGTCGTGGATAAGCTCTCGTACCAAGCTCTCGTACCGAAGGAAATGTCCGACCAGAATCTGGAGCTGGCCAGGGTGTGGACACGGAAAGACAGGGCCGATGGCGAAAGCGAGCTGCAAGCACTTTAGGGAGCCTGTCTTCTCCACGGATCTGAACCCCCGCGACGCGCGAGCAGGGCAACGCCAATCTGATGGTGCGAGACACTGAAGATGGCGGCATATGGTCTAATATTCCTGGTCCTCTGATTGTGCAGAGGAAGCGTGCTGCTTCGGGATACAAATGGCACTCTGTAAGTTGTTTTGCTTGCTAACGTAAGTGAGGACCCAATCTCTCGGAATAGGGCAAAGCGTGGAATGTATTAATGATGACTGGGCCGGTTTCATGGGACGCGCCAGTGGGAGTGGGCGGCGCGCCTGCGTCCGTGGAATTTAATGATTCGCAATTCATAGCGCCGGATGTTGATGGGGCCCGCGATCCCGAAGCTTCCGTCGACGGACCAAAGGGGCGAACGCGACTACGACCGCGGATGCGCAGATGGCGTCCCGGGATTGGCATGATTACGTTCGTCTGATATCAATATCGGCCTTTTTTTCACCAGACGAACGGGCAGTGCGTTGGGGACGGGTGGCATGGCTTTGTTTGACGCGACTCCCAAAGATATATTGGAGACAAGTAGCCGTTCACCAACTGGCAAAAAGTCAAAAGTTGGCAAGTTGTTGACAAGCAGCCCCCATGCTGGACGGATGGGAAATGATGCATAATGACAGCAAGACATGATGGAAAGACGTGGTTCGAGAAACCTGCTGACTGGGTTGGTGTTATTTGGTTGGCTGTCCGGGGAAAGGGGGTGGTGTCCCCTAGCGAGGGTTTGGAGTGGTCGACGAAGAGGACGGAAGAATTAGAAGCCTTGGATGGGGCCACCTCGCTCACAATACACGTACTGACTGGACACTTTTTGTGTGTAGTGATGGCCCTATGAGCCACGATGGCAGTGGCATGCACCCTCCCAGTCCCAGGTGCTGGCCGGTGGCAGTCTGCCTTGCCCGTTTTGGGGGTTAGCGCTCCCAACTGAAGGCCCTAGCGAGAAGAGCTTGGCAGGGAACAGGGGGTCGTTGCAGCGGACTCGGGAGGGCACACTCTCCAAAAGTCGGGCTCGGTTTTCTTTTCTTTTGCTTTCTGCCAGCCAGCAACCACATCGCGGACTCGTGCGTGACGCTTCGCTTCAGCATGGGACGGGAAGGTTGTTTGTGTGTTGGGAGTTGGGTTGACGATCCCTGTACCTGAGGTGTGCCGGGGAATAAGCAGTCCATTCTCCCAGGCGTGGCAGGAAGGTACCTCCTTATTCGTACGGATACCGGTACCTGCCTTACACCGGGTAAGAAGGTACCAATATTAGTAGACAGTTGGGAAAAGGGAAAGAACAAACACACGACGGGAGCTGCCAGTTGCAACTGCCAACAACCTGGGAGGAAATGACAATCGGCCACCCGCCTTACCTCCCTGGTCCTTAGACTCTCCCGTCATTGGAGCTCCCAACCTTGACACCTCCCTCCTGCAGTCCTTTCATCCATCCATCCTCCCGTCACTTACCAAGTTACCAACTAGGTACGTAGCACTCAGCAGACCTCACTCCTCGAGGTAGTCACACCCTGAGCTCATCTCATCTCACCTGGCTCCTTTGGTGGGAACTTGCAAAGGCAAGAAATCAAACAATGAGTGCCCCAAGCACCAAACAGAAGCAAGAGCAGCCTCAGCAGGGGCCATGTGCCCGCTAAAGTAGTCTCAGAGATTGCGGATACACCTTCATATGGATAGTTCTGGGCCTATTGCTCGGGAACTGGCTGGCCCTTACGGAGTACGCTGCTTACAAAATACACGTACCGACCAGGTTGTAAGAGCAAGGTTATCTCTTCTCCCTTCTCCATAACCCTGCAAAGTCCCCTCCAAGGTCCAAAAGAGCTGCGGTGCGGGTGCGGGTGTCGGTGCGCTTGCGGGCTGACAGAGCGTGGGAGCGACACTCAGTCACTTTCTCGACCCGAGTCCGCGCAAAAAATATCCTGACCATCACCCTATCTACCTGACCTTGGACTTATTTACCTGTCCTTGCCTTGCTTTAGTCGCACCTCGACCTGCGCACCTCTTTTCTTTTCCCTTTGCTTCTCTCCCACCACCCTCACCGGGCCTCACCTTGCAAATAATAATATTTTCCCTTCTTTGTGACCATCCTTCTTCTTGCCATTACTTTACTTTAACCCCCACCTCTCCCTCCCTGAAGTCTGCTGCGCCTGGCAAACCATCGCATACCTGGCTCCTGTACATGCGCCTCTCCTCCTGATGATGCGACGTTGCGACATACCCTCCTTTTCGCAACGAACCTCCCGCCGGCCTGGCTCCGTCTAATACCCGACACCTGGCTACTTCCAGCCTTCGATCACGAACCGATGCCCGAGCTACGCGCAGCAACTACCGCCAGATAGTAATCGAGAGCACCTAGAGTCATGTGGCGGAGAGCGTACCTATTTCTGGTGCTGGTCAGGCTGTGGTTCGCCCTGTCGCCCAGCTACCTGCACCCCGACGAGAATTTCCAGGGCCCAGAGGTTATCGCAGGTACGTTTGGCTTGTTTTGCAGCTGCTGCATCCCGTTGCCTGGGTAGAGCGTGCGCAGCTCTCGGTTTGGCGCCATGGAGCTTCCTCCCTCATAGCTCGGATTGAGTTTAGGCGCTCGTTCTCGTTCAACAGGACCTAAACTAACGGCGTGGCGCAGGCCAAATCTTTAGTTACCCGGTACGGCACACATGGGAATTCACAAATGAGCACCCGATACGAAGCGTCTTCCCCTTATGGCCCGTCTACGGCCTACCCATGATGTTGCTGAGATGGCTGTGGATTGGTAACGGCAAGGATGGCGAGATCCCCCCAATCGCAGTCTTTTGGACCCTTCGCGTCCTCATGTTCGTCACCAGCTTCGTGCTGGAGGATTGGGCCATCCATGAGCTCATCAGCTCTCCACGACACCGTCGCGTTGCTGTGCTCCTGGTCGCCTCGTCCTATGTCACATGGACGTACCAGACGCACACGTTCTCCAACTCGGTGGAGTGTCTCGTTGTTGCTTGGTGCTTGGTCTTGATTCAGCGCATTGTCGAGAGCCCGGTATGGACACCCTTGGCACGATTTTGTGGGCACCAACATGTGAAAGCCAACTAACGCTTGTGACAGCAACAATCATCGCTTCTTGCTTCTACGATTCTCGGCATAGTGGCCGTCTTTGGATTGTTTAATAGAATTACTTTCCCGGCGTTCTTGTTGATTCCGGGACTTCGCTTGATACCCCATTTTCTCAAGAGGTAGGTTCGCCCAGGCGCCATGACATCAGGGGACCGCCCACTGACAACCCACCAGACCCATGTCCTTCACTGTGATGGTGTTGGCAGCTCTCACAACTACCTTGGTCGCCATCACCCTGGATACGGCATTCTACCTCCCTGAACCCATCAAGTGGGCAGACCTCATCTCACGGCCAGTCATCACGCCACTCAACAACCTCATGTACAACATCGACACAGACAACCTTGCGCAGCATGGGTTACATCCCTGGTACCAGCACCTACTGGTCAACATTCCCATGCTCATCGGCCCAGCTGCGATGTTGCTCTTCACTCAGCCATACCTCTCATTACGACTCTACTCGGCCATCTCTGGTGTCTTTGTGCTGTCTATCTTCCAGCACCAGGAAGCTCGATTCCTGCTGCCCACCGTCCCGCTCATCCTCTCATCAGTGCACCTTCCGAAGAATCGGACTGTCGTTCGCGTGTGGATCGGGGTGTGGCTTGCTTTCAACTTGATCTTTGGCATCCTCATGGGTGTCTACCATCAAGGCGGTATCGTGCCGGGCCAGGTATTCCTGAGCAAGCAGCCAGACGCGACGCAGGCCGTCTGGTGGAAGACCTATACGCCACCCATTTGGCTTCTTAACGGCAAGAATGAGGTCCTCACGACGCGCGACGTGATGGGTATGAAGGGCGACACGCTTCTCGAGGAGCTGACCAAGTTGGCTACCTGCGACACGCCGGCGGATCGACGCAACTCGGAGTATTTGAAGGAGAAGAACGGGACATATCTGATCGCACCAGCATCAGCGACGTGGATAGACCCCTACCTTCCCAACAAGGGACTGAAAGGCCTACGGTTCCGCGAGGTATGGCGTTACAGGCAACACTTGAACCTAGACGATCTCGACTTTGGCGACGACGGCATCTGGAACACCCTGACGAGGGTGATTGGCAGACGTGGCCTCGTCGCCTGGCGTGTGACGAAGAGTTGCAAGTGAGGGTTGGCCGTGGAGGAGACTCAAAAGCAATGAATGAAAAGATTTGAACGTTTTGATGATTGAAAAGTATTCGATCTTTCGAAAGCAAATGGTATCGTGACTATGTGATGTGGTCCTTTCTTTGTCCCTGTTTGTGACTAATACCCGTAAATATCTCGAGCGCCGTACCGATGGCGCCAATTTTCATTTCATTACACAAGGCCTCTTTTTTTTTGTGAGATCCTTTACATTCGTTAGGGAGCTCCCTTCAGTTCCGATTCCATCCTGTCATCTGTCTGCGAACAGAACCTATAGCGCATACCAAGCGCTTCGTCAGACGCCAGACCTCGTCGAGTTCGCAGGTATTCATCCAGGAATATGCCGATGACCACCTCATCCACGCTGGGTCCGTCTGTGTCGTCTCTTGAGAAGGGTCAGGCACGATAGCGAGGCGCCGTACCCCCCTGATATCCCCAAGACGCGGTCAAGTGACAACCTCCACCCGCTTGCCGGGCAGCCGTCCTCACGCCGCCACGCTCGTCTTGTTCACATCCACAGCGAAATACCAATTCCCCGAGACGTTCATCGTCCCCAGCTTACTCTTCATCCAGCAGACATGGTTGCCGTAGTAATCGCCCCACCCGGCCCCGACGCAGTCGTCGCCCTTTGACGCGCAGAGGTCGATGCAGGCGGCCATGGTGGTTGCGTTTTCCGAGGTGAGGTCGGTGGCGCCGTCGGCCGAGTTGAAGTCGTGGCCGCAGATCATGCGGAAGGTGCGTTTGGGGGCGTCGGGGGAGCTGTAGGTTACGTTGTCTGCGGCGGGGCAGGTGATTGTTGCGTTTGCGGTTGATGTTGCTGGTGTTGTCGTTGAGTTGCTGGTTTGGGGTGTTAGTATGGTGAGGACTTTTGGGTACGTGATTTCTATTTGAGTGATATGGAATGAAATGGCAAAGGGGGGAAAGATGAGATGAAAAAGGGATGCTTTGTGAAGAGACAAAAGTGTGAACGTACCCTGACGAAGACTTGTTCTCGCTCTTCTTCATCGCCAACCCCACTCCAAGACCGACGGCGATGGCAGCCACGACGAGGACAATAGCGACGCCCATGACTACGTAGCACACCTTCCTACGCATCCCACATACTGTGGCCTTCTTGCCCTTCCCGGACCCATCTCCGTCGAGAGATCCGGACCCGTACCCCGGCGACCCGGGCGGCGGCTTGTGATACCCAGGCGGATGCTGCTGGCCCGTGGCGGCATAGTAATACGGCGCCGCGGAGGCGACGGACGGCGACGACGAGACCTCGAGGTTGGGGTTCTGCTTGTGGTAGTGGTGCCACGATAACGGGTCGTCCGCGACCTCGGGGAAGGTTGTGGTCTTGGCTTCCGAGTGGTTGTAGGGGGACACCTCGGGCAGGTGGATGTCGTGGTTTGTGCGGTTCCAGGCGTTTGGCTCGGCTACTTCGAGGCCGGATTCGTAGACCTGCTGGTTCTGGTATTGTGGGTTTGATGTTGCGGCGGGTGATGAGGTTGCGGTTGTGTTTGTGGTGTTTGTTGGGGCCGCCATTTTGAGAAACTTCTCGGATGCCCTTGGCCTTGGGCCCTCCATGGCCGATTTCCCCTTCTCCTCGAGAGAGGAGACTTATTATGGGGTTCTTGTTGTTCTGTGTCCCTCCGAGACTCTCTGTCTCCTCTTAGCTCCGTCCAGGCTCCAGCTTACTGCGCCTCCTTCTGCGTGTGAGATTCCCTCGCTCTTTTTTTTTTTGCATATGTCTGCCTGAATCCCTCAGTTCGAGAGGTAGGTGGCTCTCTCTTGGACGTCAAAGTGAAGGAACTTTGGTGAAACAAAACCCCACAGCTTGTTGATGTGTGTTCGCCAAGAGATATTCCCGTACGATGCGAATAGGTTAGAATCCCCCTTTGGTTTGCGGAGAAGACAACCGAGTCCAGCCAAGTGCGTGAGCCAGGGTATGTATGTATTGTAGGACGGAAGTGTGCGAAGAGAGGGAAGAATGGTGATGGGAAAATAAGCAGGAAGAGCGAAAGGGGAGAAGCGTGAAGGCAAGAACGGGCGAGGGCTGCCGGCATACAAATTAAACCCCAGGAGGAAGGCCAGAACAATGGAGGTAAGCACTGTAAGCAAGACCAGAAAAAGCAAAAAACGGGCTGGCGAGTAACTACCTTACAGGCCTATGGTCCACAGTCCCGCTGATGGACTGAACCCCCCTGCCCGGGGGGCAAGCTTATAGTTTAATACGACGAGTTTGGCGCGGTTTCTCTCTCCTCTCAGCCCCGGTGGTTTGTGCCTTATTCGGGATAGCTTGGCAAATCGGCTGGCCAGCTTGCCGGTCCTCCTTGTATGTATCCGTACGGGCTGAGGAGGGGTGGGATTTCTCATGCAGGCGGTGGGATGTGTGATCGATGAAGAACGGGGCATGATCTACGGTCGATACGCGCTGTACGGGGTATCTTTGACGAGAGAGAGAGAGGGAAAATCAAGGCTGACCCTGATTCCTGGCCCGCGAACGTGCAGTGAAGCTGAAAGTTTGTTTGTCTCTTTCCCTCCTCCCTCCTTCTCGGTGCTCAGTTCTCGCGTGTATGGCCTATTGCCGAGCTGGTGGGACGGGTAACTGAATCGACCGAGTCGGCCGGATCATTTCAGCGCGCGTGGGAAGGAGTTTCGCGCTTGCTAGTTCACCTACTTAGTTTCTCACTGTCTCACTTAAGTACTTTCTTCGTGCTCATTTAGTATTGCCTGCCGCTACGGTCAACCTGCTTTTTTACCTTTTACCTCACAAGGCGTTTACTCGCCCACGGGCCTCCCCTTTTTAAGCCCGGTTCGTCAGCCACCAACAACGGGTCTAACGACTCCCGGGAAAGCGCGCGTTGAGCGTAGAGAGACAGAGTCAAGAACAGGGCACACAGGGCACACAGGGCACACAGGGCTACCAGCGCGGGGGAGAAGGAAGCTTGGCAGGCGTTTGGAGGTTCGAGAAGAGACGCCCTTCCTTTCGATGAGGTCCCCTAATCTTTCAGGACAGGATGAAGCAGAACACAAAGGCATGAAAGTCGTCCCCGAATCCCCGTCTTTGGACGTATCGATTCTCCAGCGCTCCGCATCTCATTTGCGGGAAGATTGGGAGGCCAATGGGCAGCGTAACGTCGTCTCAACGGTGGGGAACTGTTGCATTGCAGACAAAGTGGTTTTGAAGAGAAAAGGCTGGGCCAAAATCATGTCGCAGAAAAAACGAATAAAGTGTTGTAGCAAGAGGCAAGACGATCCTACGTGCCTGGCAACCCTCTCAAGTGTGCATTATCCAAGGGGATTTCTTCATGGAAGCGAACCAGCCAATTGGACGTCTCGACTGTGCTAGTTACACGGGCGAGAGTGCGATGCGGTTGGCTTGGCGAACGAGCTTGAACTTTTGGGCGAAGAACCTCCCCCTGTAAGTTGCAGGTCAGCGTTCCATCGCAGGGGTTTTGGAGGAGGAGAGGGGAGAGTCTGGAAGAGGGCGAAAGGCGAGATGGGTCGGGAGTTCTGGACCCTCTCTCTTCTCGTAGCGCTCGATTCGGTCAATTATTCGAGCTTGATCGCCGGGCTGTGCCTCCCGTCCGCGTTTCCACCAGACTGGCTGCGGTACGGGATACAATGGGGGAGCTCGAATGTCGCTCATGATGTAATATAGCCGGGGGTGGCGGGCTTCTCAATGACTCCAGTTGGGGACCGCCCATGGGATCTTATGAACATATTTTGGAGGTTGATTTCTTGCGTTGTGACAAGCGTCACAAGGCAGTTCCTGGAATTATACTCTCATCAACTACCATTCATCCGAAATATGTGCCAAGCGATGAGTAACAATTCAGGGTGAAGTCAAACTCAAGATGGCTGATGAGATGAGCAAATCGTCTGTCAGCCCTAGTAAAGTTTATGCAAATGAAGGTAGATATGACCTGAGAACGTGTCAGGCCTCTCACTTACGCTTGAAGCTGAACAGAACTTTGAGCTCAACTTTGCAGGCTGAGGAAGTGTGCGAAGTTTATGCTTCTTATTCAATTTGATCGAACGTTGGGTTTTCTCTGCCACCGGCTAGAGAATGTCGCTAGTCCGCTCTCTTTTCAACAGATCAACTCAGGACTAAAGTGTCCTTATTTTCCGCCCCGTGTAGGATCAGATGCAAAGGCTTGGATTATCTCGAAAGCAATTGAAGACGAGACACAGTTCCTACGAATGTATCTACGCATAATGCACAGCTGGAATCACTTGGGTGGGGTCCTCCATCGCCACGGAGGCGGCGGCGTACCCCTCGCCCGAACCCGGCGCCGCGGTGGGGCCGTCGTGTTGATGACGGCGCTGTCTGGCCGATTCAAAGTCTACTTTCCCAGATAAGTCTGGTCACCACCCAAACTCGGAATGGTGGAGCAACCACAAGCAAACCATCTCGTAAAGATGTTAACACAGTTTCGCAGCACGTTGGCAAGACCTCACTCACGAATGGGGCTTCGTGGTAGTATGGGGGGCTTTCGACCGCCGAAGACTGGATCAAGAGGATTTGCTACGCAGAAACAGATACGGCCATTGCGCTCATCATCCCAAATCTACGAATTATACGGAGGTTGGTGATCAGTATGCTTCATCGGGATGACTGGTGCGACTCACGAGCGCCAAACTTCAGTCCTATAGGAGAAGTACTACGAATCGTTTGCACGCCATCTGAAATTCCTTTGTGAAGCACGCAAAGACTCTTCGGAGTTTGAGATGACGCCTTCAACCCATCCAGGCCCATTCAATTTTTCTGCATCGGAGGGCGTTGAAGCAACTACCAGCAATTTAGCGGGCGATGGCATGTGACTACAAAACACCTTTCCCTCGACTTTTGAAAGCCTTGTACTTTGACAATAAATAGTCTACATTGACGCCCCCTGAGAGGAGGAAGGTGGTTCCGGTCTTGGAAGAAATCCTTGTCGTGTTCCAAACAGAAGAGGCCTCCCACTCTTCAATTTTCATGCAATTTCCATAGCAATGTCTGAAAGAGTTCCAGAGGAAGGTAGAATTGCAAGCTACCCTACTCAGGCTTACCTGACCAGTTCATCGACTTGATCGTAATAAGTAGGTAAACATGGCCAAGAGAAATATAGTTGGCAGTCTCGAATAGAAAATGTCTACGATTAACGCGTTGACATGAGGAGTAATCTCGTCCAAGCCCTTCTTTTCAAAGACTCTGGCGAGTCGCCAGGTCCAAGTAGCGGTGGTTAGGAGCAAATTGCCCCACAACCATGGTCCTCCCTAGGTGAAGGGGGTCAGTCATTTCTATCCAGTCCTTGAAGGGGGAAGAAAGCGTTCTCACCACCGATTGGAATGGTACAAACAACAAAAGTCCTATAAAGAAGAGCAGGATCTTGATCATGCCATCTGAAGCAAGGTCCTGCGATGAAAGGCGTACGTCTCCCGCTCCTGGCAGCCCCAAGACATAGTATTGCTTCATAACCGAGATCGATACTTGGATCCCGATGACGCCTAACGCCATCATCCAACCGAGGGCGTGACAGCCTTGACGTAAGATAAACCAGAAGTTTCGTATTTGCTGCCTTTCTCCGGGCTGGCCCCAGAATAGAATGCCGAATTCTCCAACGAGGAACAGAACGCCTGCATGTACCAGTGAGAGGAAGAATCCATCAATAGACTCGAGGTATCCATAGGCGTTATAGTATGATTTTGGAACATCACACTTCTGTCGAGCTATCCAAAGAATTGAGCAAGCCTTGAAGATAGAAACCGCAAGATCACTGAGAAGTCCAGGCAGTGAGCTTGCGATCGATGAATTTGTACTTAGACCACCCCAATTTATGTTTGCCATGCCATTAAAATTACTGGTTACTTACATGACTAAGAGACGTTCGAGCGCCCAAAGCATCCGTCTTGCTTGTCTAGTGACTTTCGCCTTCTTCCCTATATTCGTCCAGGATATGTTGAAAAGCTTCAGAGCGGACACGGAGAGTAAAATGACGTTCATCGTGATTGTCAAAAGTGAAATCCTTTGATATTGATGCCACAGTTGGGAGTTCTCAGCAGCCAACGAGGCGACTTTGCCAGCGGCGCATAGTAACGCTACGTCGGCATCGGAATTAATCGGCGGATTCGACTTGTTCATTCTTGTGGTCTCCCGGGTTTTCTTTTGATTTTGATCTGTTTTCTTTTCAAATTGCTAAAATGAGGGTTTCCTTGCTCCCTTAGGTAGTTGTATGGTCTGGCCCTTACGGCCATTTTGCAAGGGTTTGGCAGTTGACGTCACCTCGCAGTGCCAATGATGACTTGCATCCTGAATCTGCGGACAATATCGCTCTCGTAGAACCCAGGTTGGTCAAGCATGTAAAATTCGAAGCGGCTCTTCATGCTTGTTGAACGTGGTCTTCACCTATTGGGTGTGGCGTCTCGAGGACTGGATGACCTTGCTGCGTGTATGGTAAGGAAATGAACGCCGTCGACATACCGCTCAGGACAGAATTGACCAAGGCTTTGTTTAATTCGAGCTTGATCCCGGCATGTAAATTCACCGACGTAGACATGCTCAAGTTCTTCATTGGCTAATCTTATGACGGACTCCGAGGAAGGCTTGCGGTTAGGTGCCGACTCGGGAACGGACGCGGGATTATGACGGGAAGCGACCTCGATAACAGACGTAGTTTGTAGCTCTGGGTTTTACTCGGGATTCTACTTCATTAACGAATCTACAGAATACTATTCATGGGATGCTAGAATAGGTGTAAGGCACTCAAGCCATACGACCTCATCATACGATGGGCTAGGCAAGTCGCGTTTCTCAACACCGCTCCTCACTCTACAGGTGGGATGACCCGGCCGAAGAGACTGAAGACATGGCTTGCCCACTCATAATGTCCCACTAAGGCGGGTTGTTCCCCTATGTTCGGAAGCACCAGGTATCCTTCCTTCATCAGGTCTCTTTGACTGAGTAACACCAAATCCATGACAGACAGCTACTGTGAGGATACCCTACATCGCATTGCAGTACGGCCAGCCATGGAATAACGACAATGTCAGCTTCGAGGTCTGTCTCCAGGTATAGCTTTAGGCTTGTATGCACTTATACCAACTAAACCTTAGAGAAAGCAAGGCCAAGTAAATTTCTACGATCCCCGATTGCAACCTCAACCTCGTCGACAAAGCTAAGGTCATAGTCTTGTACTCATCAAACGATTTGAACTGCCTGAATCATATAATTCGTGCCAGGCTCTCAAGAATAGTGATGAGACTCACAAACCCTGTAGTAGATCCCTGGAATGATGATTGAGCCGACAGGCGAATGGAGAAAAGTATGATGTTTCGCGTGAATCAAAGCATACGAGGCAGTACAGCGGCTGAAATTTCACTAATTTTAGAGGCATTATATGAGCTGTTGAATCAGTGAGCTTTTAGTCTCCCACGAAATTGTGTGTAACATTGATTGTCATTGCACCGCTCATGATGCCGCCCGGATGCCTTTTCGCCTTGGCGCCCTTAAACGTTCAGAATTCCTGGACATATGAAATAAGCTTTCTGCTGGAATCTCGAGTCTCGGTACTTTATGATTCAAAAGCAAGCTGTGGAGTGCCGAAGAATGCGGATATGTCACAAAAAAACCCAATGTCCCCTCTTGTGCGACAATAAGCTCTCCTCCAAGCGTCTGGACCATATCTGAATCTTGTATTCAGAATGAATAGAGAAAGGAGCCTTATCTAAACTTATTGCAATAACGATAGCAGCGGGAAGAAATCGCATGATTAATGCATTTCATGCAACTCAGCATATACATTGACTGAAGCTTTGTTCTCGTATCCCCTAAATTTTTTTATGGTTGGCGAAAGCAGGATGAGTATAGCATCGTTTGATCAAGATCCAGTCATTACGTTGTCAACGACACGGTACACGACGACAAAGTAGTCGGCCGTGACCAATTCACTGGTATGCTTCGTCATTCTTCATGGCCCAGCTCTGGATCTGCCCGTGTAACTGCAATGATACTGCGAGCTATGATGTCTCGGTATTTGATCAGGGTGAAAGGGGGCGTTCAAGTCCATTTCAAGGCACGGTGCGTAATGTCGTATGTGGTCTTGAGGATGCCTCGCCTTGTTGTAAGTGTTGGACGCGGACGGCTGATAGGTCTTTATATCCCACCGCTACTCTCGCCATTCATTAAGAGAACATCTTGCTTTTCATTGGAACTCCTGTCGTTCTGACATGCGTCATCAATCTTTCGAGATGCTGTTCAAGAGGCCCATCCTGCTTGCTGTCTTTGCAGCTTTTGCGCCCCTTTGCGGAAGTTTCAGCGTCACTCAGACCAACGATGCCAATATCCTCGCCAATGCTATTTTCAATGGCCCTGGAATAACTGTCCTGCAGGCGACCTTTTCAGGTGCGGCCGTTAGCTCCGGAACATTCACTGCCGGCCTCGGTGGCATTGGAAACGGTGCCATCTTAACGACTGGGTCCGCCGTTGGAGCTCTTCCCGGTGGCGATCACTACGTGAACAACGGCGCGGCCGGTTCTGCCGCATACTGCGGTCCGAGTACATTCAATGCCGCTATTCTAAGCGTAGACATCGCTATCGACCCCGGATACAGCGGCGTGCAAGTCGAGTTTATCCTCGCATCGGAAGAGGAGGGGTATGCGAACATCCAAGTCAGTATGAACCGGTGTAATTACGAGCTTGCTGACACTTTCCAGTGGATCTGCTGATCCTATCGGCATCTATCTGGGTGGTCAACAGTATTCCAACGGAATTACGGCCGTGTCCAATCTCCTTGCACAACCGATCGTGATCACGCCGCCGAACAGTGTCACGTCCTACCCGGGGTCATCCCCTCCCCTTCTCGTAGGAATTCCTGCGTCCGGAGCCCAGACCATGGTATTTGCCATTTGCGACAAAGGCGATAGTGAATGGGATTCTGCCCTGATGCTTAATGCTGCCGGCTGTGTTGACTGTGATCCCGTGGTCAAGATTGACTATGTCACCATAACCTCGATCGTTGCCGCCGGACAGGAGTACACGTCGACGGCCAAGGCTTCTGGGACTGTCTCGGGTACTGTTACTATTGGAGCGACAGCTACGACTACATCGACAACCAGCTCTTCGTCTAGCACCTCGTCTAGCACCTCGTCCAGCTCTTCGTCCAGCTCTTCTTCCAGTTCTTCTTCTAGCTCTTCTTCTAGCTCCTCCTCTAGCTCCTCTTCCAGCTCTTCTTCTACTACTTCCTCTAGTACTTCCTCCAGTACTTCCTCTAGCTCTTCTCCCAGCAGTACTTCCAGCTCTTCAAGCATTGATGTTTCATCCACTACTTCTGTTACACCTACTACAGCATCAACACAGTCAACTACCACCACAGACCAAAGTCCAACAAGTTCGACAGCATCACCGAGTTCAACCCTAACAACGTCGGCTCCCTCGAGTACAACGAGTTCACTTTCAACAATCGCGCCCCCCTCAAGCACAGGAAGTTCTACCTCCGTGACTAGCGAACCACTTTTGACAACCACATCATCTCTCACGACGTCCAGCGTGTTCACGCCATCTTCATCAGCTGGCACCTCAGACACAAGCTTTTCAAGGACTCGCACAAGGAGCAACCTTCCATCGCCATCCCCCCTTTCTACGTCGTCACTTTCGAGTCAGACCCCGAGTTCTAGCCCATCGACTGGTATGTGGCGAAACGAAACATCGCCAGCTACTTCATCAAGCCCTGTTCTGACCGGTCCTTTGTCTACAACTTCTCTCAGCGGCTCACTCAGCCTTGCGAGTACCACACCGCAGAGCCCGTCCACCACTCTGTCACCAGGTTCAACGTCCAGCCTGCTTCCTTCAACAAGTACGGCGCAAGTACCAATTAGCAGTCCGACAATCTCTCTTACCCCTACATTGCCTCCATCTAGCACCGGAGGAATCCCAATTTCCAGTCAGACAACATCTTCATCATCGGAGATTCTAGTCGGAGCTCCGTTTGTTCTAACTGTGATAACTCCGGCAGCCGCGCCCTCTGCTACATCAGGGGTCTAAAGACCAAGTCGTATCGGCTCTTTAGGTATCTTGTCTCAGAATCAAACAGTGAGGAATTGTACGAGCAGGAGAGGAGGGGTGGGGGGCGAAGCTAGGAACCGGAAGTATGCAGTCTGTACGGCCCGCCTAATGCCTACCATGCAGTTTTATGTGAGTCAGGTCATTTTGATTGCGAGGGAGACACGGGCAATAGGCTTGGAGAGGATGACTGAACTAGCTGTAGGCAATACTCATTGAATTGGCTCACTAGTGGCATGTTTTTCTCAGATGACATCAATCCCATGTACCTTGGCCATGGTCCGTTATGTAACCTCTTCTACACGGCCACATCTTGGCGTCTACATGGAAGGCTACGAGTTCGAGTTCGCGTACGATCCTAGCATGAGCGTCATGCTAATCGCCAAGAGATGTAGCCATACCGGTGGTGAGGTCTTTGAACTGAATCTTCTCCCCGCGTCTTCTTACTCGTATAAGTAGGGGAATATAGTTGACATGGTATGAAATTCCTTGAGTGGCTTGTGATAGTCGTAAAACAAGCAGACGGTCACGTTGATGAGAATGGCTCTTCGAGGTAAGGCAATTCCAGCGAGTCACGCAAGAAACACAAATTCACACAAAGCCTCTTCGGCATGAAAGAATTGGTTTAAAAATTATTTCAAAATCACAATTCACGAATCTCACGTACACCTCTAGTAATCACAACTGCGAGATGTTCCACGCTTGGGGCCTGAGCCAAGCTGTAGGTCAATCCTCTCGTTCGAGCCCCCTTCATCCAGCCTTACCTACCTTCCGATCCTACAATCGACGAGACTGAGTGCTGACATTTATGAAGTTTCCATTATTCAGCGTCTTGAGAAGCTGCAGCGTGCACTTCGACCCCTAGTCTTCCCCTCAGGCGCCAAACACTCAGTCGCCATGAGCGCGAACCTCGCCCTCAACCACCACATACGACCATACCCATTGGAAAATTCGGGATCCCGTCCGCTCTCCCATAGATAAGCCAGTGAGGGCCAGATTAGTAGTTGGGTCGGTGACGACCAGCGAATACCTGGTGTTGTATGTTTTTGAAATTTTTGTGGTGGCTCGTGGAGTTTTGGCGAAGGTGTGGATGCGTGGGCTTGACGAAGTGGGGGACGGCGGACTAGCTCAACTGTTCCGTGATGTGCTGATGCTCAATGGCCCATGAGACTCTAAAAAGACTCGGGCAGGTGATAAGCGAGTGTGTGACGGTTTGTTTTTCTAGATTTGATGTCAGTACCGGCCACTGCGAGTCAAATCGGTCTCCTTGAGAATGGGCGATGACATTTATTTGGAGGTGGCGTCGGAGATGGCCGACTAGTCAAATGCTCGGTTTCCCCAGATATTATCATGCTTTATGTTCTCTTAAACTCATAGGACAGAGATGAGTTCGAGCTCTACGCGACCAAACTCGAGAGGGTTGGCTGTCATAGTGACTTCGGAGTCCCTCCCCTTTTCTAGTCTATCAAACATTCGTAACCACATCAAACATACAAAGTTCTCAGGGGGAGCCAAATGTTGTTTCAAGAATGTTATTTTAGTAGCAAATCAAAAACGCGGTTGACTAAATGAATTCAAGATCCGAGTTTACGCAGCAGGAGCAGTTATACCCGTTTAACATCGAGATACCTCCCAAGCCACCCACAATCCACCCCCTTCGAATGCTCTCCCCCTTAATCCGCCCAAGAAATAAACCGAAAATCCACTACATTCAGACATCTCGTGACATCAAAGGTAACTGAGGCCGAACGCTTGACAGTCTTTTCTCTTCTCACATGTTGACAACAAGGCCCATTCCGCCAAGCATGACGCCAAGGGCAACAGCCGCAGTCTCCCTGGGCCCGGCGTTCTTGCTGTGAGTGGTAGTCGAAGTCGCCTTGGCTGATGCTGAGTTGCTCTTCGTGGCAGCGGCTTTGACGCCGCCCGTCGCCGTGCTGGCGTGGGGAGTAGTAGTGGCCTATTAGTGGTGAGAGACATGATTAGTTTACTTTTGTTCTACTGAAAAGGCTAAGATGGATGTAAGAGATTCGGGTAGATATTTACCAGGGCGACTGTCGTCATGGCGAGGAGAGCGGCGAAGGAGAAACGCATGTTGGGCTAGGAAGAGGGTTGAGTGTGTTATTTGAGGGTTGTAAGGTTGATTGGACGGAGGTGTATGTGACTCTAGGCGGTCTGTATATTTCTGAGGTTGTGAGAGACGTAAGGTCGGATCTGAATCTGAAGATAGACTTTGTTCGGGGCCTTATATAAGATATGTAGACAAAGAGAAGTGACAATATTTTACCGCATCCGCGAGCATGATGTAGGTTGACCAAACACAATACTAACCGCATCTAAAAATAAACCACCTGGACATCACGACTTTTCAGGACATTACCAAAAGGGGGGCTTTACCGCCGTGCCTGGCAGATGATGAGGGCTGATCATGACGCCGTTTCCTGTCTCTCCAGGACAAGGAATCCCACCGGAAGTGTCTGCCTGATTCTGTCTGATCGAATCAGGAAACATTTACATGATTTTGTTGTATGCTTCGAGGTCCGACTAGCCAGGATGGGCCAGGGTTGTATCGATTTGATGGAGGCTATGTGTGGTACTGTATGAAGCTTGTATGAAGCTTGTTCAAACTGCACGCAAGTTACAGAATGGTGGTTTCCTCGGGGCGGGTCACACAAGGACGATCTAGACCGACTTTGGAAGGGAAGGTGAATGGAAATCATGCCCCGAGGGGCCCGAACGAGGCGAAGCAGCCTTCGTTTCTGGCTCGCGACTTCTCGGTTGGAATTACTTGCTTCGCTCGCCATGCGGACTTCCACATCGGCTCAAGATGCCGAACTCAGGGGGGAGCCGAGGGAAGGACATGAGATGAAATGCTTAGCCTTTATGATACGAGTTGAGGCAGATGGCTTTCACAAGGGGGCATGTTGATGGGCCGGTAGATCAAGACAACTATCAGATGACACGGCTAGCGAAGGAGAGTCGGCTTCTCATGCCTCAGGTGCTTTCTTGAAACATTTGTTTGAAAACGCGTTGAACGGCGCGAGGAGCTGAACATGACAACAAAATGAAACGAGTTCTAGTCATGATGGTTTCTAGTTCAATGTGGTCTGGTCTCTAGACTGAGGTAATGTTTCCTCGGAGAATACTTTGTGTCAGTTGCGGTTGTTGCTCGGACTGTAGTACTACTCCGACAGATGCCCGGGGCGGGGGCCGCGGGGGGCGCTTCGAGACTTCTTCGTATAGGAAGGAGTTAACGAACTAGTCCTTCATGCTACCGTTTCGCAGATAGGCGTGCTGCTATATTAAGCATCGCATTCCAGGTCGGTGATTGTCGCTTTCCGTCACGTTGCTAAAAGTCATGTGCTGTTCATCATGGATGTCGTTGATGAAGAACGCTGACTTTTGGTTGCACGACTCGTTGAGGTAGTTGGACCATGAATGCATGAGAATTGGCTTCTCAGCACTGCCTCACTCTCAGCTTATGACGAACAAACGAGGAATTGTGCATTTGAAATTGAATGAGCGGTTTTCAAATTGAATACAGTGTGATGATGATATGAAGTTGGATGGGCAGAGATCACCATTCAAGATTCCCGCCTCAACCTCTCTCGCGCTCAACCTCGCAGGGACAACGTGGGCAAGGTCCATTTGGTGTTGAGCAGAAAAAATGATCGTGGAGCAGCTTGCGTGTTTCAAAGAGAGAACCAAAGACATATCGAGGGAGTGAGTAGCAGACTTGCGTTCCTGAGAATGACACTCCGTACACCTAAACTCGTGGTTCAAATACACCAAGATGGACAAGGCACGCGTATAGAGGTTTGAATTGACTTTCCCCAAACGGACAAGAGCAAGAAAAGGCGAGCGGCGCCAACAAAAATCCCCACGCCAAGCTGCCAGGATTCAGGAACAGAACCAACCGGCCGGCCGGGATCGCTCGCATCTGGATTGTCTTGGCGGCGTTCATCCCACCCGCCAAGGGGGAAACCAAGAACAAAAAAAAAACATAAATGGCCCAAGCTAAAG
>JFBX01000821.1:0-22783 GCA_001563135.1 Colletotrichum simmondsii
GGGGGGGCAGTGGTTGTGTGAACCGGGGTGTGCCAGGTGGAAAGAAAGGTGCAGGTGCAGGAGCCACTGGAGCGTGAGCTGGCTGGCTGGGTCCGCTGGGAAGGAGGAGGAGGGGGGTGGAGTCTAAGAGACGCTAAGCGGCAGTGGAGCAAGGACCAAGGACCAAGGACCTAAAAGAACCAGAAGGGAAGGGGAGGGGGGGAGGAACCACGGGGGTAGAGAGGAAGGACCTGAGCAGGGAAGGTCGTGGGCGGTGGACGACGCAAGACGGGAAGCGATGACAACCTTGGCAAGTTTTTCGGAAAAGGCGCAAGAGTGTGTCCGCACTGCGTAGTCAATGGTTCGAGTGAGTTTTGACAATGAGTGAATAGGGCAAAAGAGCGACGTTGTAAGGCGTGGATTGACGGAGGTTGTTGTTGTAGTAGTAGTCTGTAGGTGTGGGTGAGGATGTTGGTATAAGTGGTGTTATTACCACCAAACCCAGGAAGAATGAGGGGCCAAGATTGCTATGGCGGCTCTTTTTCAAAAGTCAGATGCCGGATGTCTGTTCCAATTACTGCGTGCGTTGTAGCGCAGATGCGCGGTGAGGTAAGACGGTTCTTCCTTTAGCGTAGGAGGGCCGGGTCGGGGGCTTTCCAAGAAGTCTGTGTGGGATTCGATTCGTCCGACTGGACGATCAAATGCTGGTGATGGATTGAGGGTGGTCGAATGAATGGGTGGATGGATTCAACACTGGCTCCTTCAGCAGCAGTGATGATGAGGTGGTGAGGTGAGACTCGAGAAAGGCGAGCGTGAGGTGTTGTCTTGAATTGAAAGGCGTGCAGCGTGCGCAGGCTGCAAGTAAGGCGGGTGGATGGTGGGTCGCCGGTGCGGTCTGGTCTGGCCGATAATGGATCGATCAGACACGGATTGAGTGGTTTGCGTGGGAAGATTTTCTTGGTATTACGGAGTTTGTACTATGTTGCGTGGTTGCAGGACTCGGCTGTTTCCTTTTCTCGTATTAGTGCTTTCTGACGGTCGACCGGTCGACAGTATTTCTCCAAGTCGTGCAGCGATTAGCCTTTAGGCGTTTGGCGATCAAGAGTGGAAGATGAAGGAAAAGATTCAAACCGAGAACCAAGGATGACGGGAGCATGTGAAGGATTCATAAAGTAAGGTAGGAGGAATATGACAGCAGCAAGAGGCCTCAATCTTCATAGGTACCTACAGGATCCCAGGTAGGTGCATCTCTTCCATCGATTTATTCAATGTGTCGGCCCCCCGTATCTTTGGATTGCGTTAGCGCACCTAGTACTGCGGACTCCGTCCACTAGGTACACTACGGATACCCGTCCACACCTCAGAAGGTGCCAGGCTTTCCCCCGATCCAATGCCACCTCGACCAAGGAGAGAGGCTGGCTCTTTCCAGGGACAGTAGGGCTGTGCAGAGAACCCGGGCTCCAGGTTGCAGCGGGCTGCGCCAGGAATAGGACCTGCTCGTGGAGATGGTGCGCCCAGCGGCCCTTGGTGTGGGTATCGACCGTATCGTGGACCGTCCACTTCTGTTAGTGCACAATCGAGGATGCACTGCACACAACATTGGATGATGGGCCGGGTGGCTGCCTCTTGCTCATGGCCGTGCTAACATGCGAGGACCGTGAGATACTTTGCTCTGGTGGGCCGCTTGCTGCAAGTCAACCCGCTCTCGAAAAACACGCGACCCCGCTACTTCTTCCCCGTTCTCCCCTGAACATGCACGACTTTATTGACAGCCAGCAACGGCCACGCTACCTTACCGTTCATTTACAACTGCTATCAGGGCAGTGTGCAGTAATTATGGACCCGGAAAACTTCTGGGTAGCAGTAGCACGCACTATTGTTGACATTGATTCGGAGTGTGTGTGTGTGTGATCTGTGGTCGTCATGATGGAGACAGTGTTGGTTGGATATCCGATCGAAAAGATGAGATGAGGCCTGGCTCACAGCCACATTCTCGCCAACCTTTTTTTCTTCTTCCCCTTGTTCTACTTCTAGTCCTTGACGCAAGACGCAAGACTGATCATCACTGGTCCTACCGTCCTAGATCATTCCCGGCCTCGAGACTGCCCAGCCGGACCACGCCGTGGCTTCCTCGGGCGGGTGATAGGCTCATCTGCGAACCGTCCCAGACGCCAGGCGCGCTTCTTTCCTGCCTTGGAAGTACCTACCTGCTTTAGTCTCAACCTTACCTAAGCTCAAGGTAGGTGCTGGTTTCCCGGCGTTCCGTTGTCAAAGGGCTGAAGGGAAAGAGGCTGACCGCTCATGCCAGCTTTGCGACCAAAATAACATCACATACGTCGATCGTGCATATGGCTGATTTGGCTTTCTATTTTGCTGCCACCATCACATTGTTTTGTTTTGCTTTGCTTTGCTTTCATCTCACTCCGATTCCTGGCCCGTAGGCCGTAGGTATCCCGAACCAACCATCAAAGCTTACGGCATCTTCCGCTATGGATTCCCCGTTACGGAGTTTCAAAAAGCAATAATTCTCTGCAAAGCACTAAATAAGCGACGGCAGAATACGCGTCTCTTTAGCTTTCGCTACAGATACCAATACATTTCCCGGTATCCGTACCTACCTAACTATTTACAGGTACGGATACCAACATGAACATGCAATCTCTGTGCGAATAATCCTCTGTTTGGATTGGAACGAGGCCTTTCCAAGAAGGCTCGGATAGGCTCGCTTTCTATCCATACCTGTACTACGTACCCGCTGCCCTCATTCCCGGCGCCGCCAAAGTCTTCAAGGCGTACTACGTCAGTTCGACCCAATTCAAGGACCGTCATCTCCACGACCCGTCCGCCATGCCACCGTTGCACTCCCGCACTCGCTACATCCCTCCCACGCTCATCAATGCCGCCCACGCCCACGCCCTCATCTCTGGACCCACGGCCTCCGATCCCAGAACCCCACTGGAACCCGTCCGCGAGCGCCGCCCCGAGATATGTGCCATGATTACCTACGCACCCTCGCATAGGGAGAGGATGACGATCGGCCTTGTGCAGTATTACGGATAATAATGCAGTGACGACAGGTTCGGCAGACACACATGAAAGGCCGCTAAGCCACGCCGGCAACTTCATCGCGACACACCACGGTTTGAGGCTCAGTCAAACTGAACCACCATCGCGAAGACATTCTCTCACACTTAGACTCACACGCACAAACTTTCTCCAGACTCAAGTGAGAACGGGAATTCTGTCAACGTCTCGTCCGCTCGACCCTTCCTTGCCTTACGACCCCTCATGCACCTCTTATCTTTGCTGACGTCCTCCCGTCAATGCGTACGAAACAAGCTCCATGCTGGCTGAGCCGCGCAGCACACACATACTGCCAGGCCTGCCAACTCTCTCGTCTTCATCCGAATTGTTGAAACAGCATCCCTCTCCTCCTTTCCCTTAAAAAACCCTGAGTTTGCTCAACTTTTTCAAGGGCGGCATAGCACGGCCAATGCTTGGCTTGGTCATTCCCGCCGGAGCCCGTTCATCGCCTGTTCGTCAACTCACCCTGTCGCAGATCTAAACGAGTCAACAGAGCCCCAAGCTCTCGGGTGTGAGTTACTCGACAGAGTGAGGATTCACATCACTCTCCATGCCAGCGGGTGGTGGTGCTCGCGGTAGATCAACCGGCATCGCTTCCCCGGCCACCATCTTTAATGCAGCCGCGTTCTTCCTCATGGAGAACACTTTGCATTCCAATAATGACATTCTATTTTCTGCGTCTTTCTTCTGCAAAGTGCCAACCAGACTTCAAAAGTCTAGACCTGACCGACTTTTCGAGCGACTTTGATGATTGGTTTGGGGGCGAGAAAGGCCCATTTGACAATCTCGCCTACTGGATTCCTCCGACGAACCTTTACGGGACGGGGGAATCTCGTTCAATTTCTCGATTCTATGTTTAACACATCCTGGAAAGAGCCCCGTTTCTTCGGTTTTCGTATACATTACGAAAGGAGTCCTTCATTTTGTTATGTTCAACACCCCCTGGTTTCTGGGGTAACATGGAAAGGCGGTCGACAACTCGACACGTCCACGCATTTCATAGCAGTCCATTGCCCACTGCTCAAAAGTCATTGTGATACCTTGGTGGCAGAGAGTCATGTACGAATGCACAAAACCACGACTGAGCTACCGCGGCGTCTGTGGTATCAGAGAAAGGCACTTGCTTCACTGCAGCGAAGCGCGTGGCCCTGGTTGAGCACGATTGCCCTCTATGGGTACTCTGTACGAAGTATACCAATTTTCTTAAATTCTTCGGATGATTTGTTTGGCTTTCCCGAGGTCATCGTTGCCGACCAACTTGACCGATATTACTCTATCTATCTAACGCTGATTAATTGAAGTCTATCAATTGGGGCTCGATGAACCACAGACACAGAGCACGTAGCTACATATTCCCGGCGTATTCGAGGCAAACCGACAACGACTCGTGTCGGCTGCCTCTTGGCTCTAGCTCTTGTCCATTTTCCCCAAATAAGGCTGTCCAAATGGCCACCCCCTCGTCATCGGAACCCTGGCCCGTCGTCCACGAAGAACCATCGCGACATCACGTGGGAACCGGCGGGTAATCCGAGATCTGGCGGGCTCTTTTTCCTTCCCCAAATCCACTCCCAGTCCACGTGCGAAAAGATAGTCCGCGCAGATACTACTCCGTACGGATACTAGGTACCAGTGAACCACTCTGGCACTCACGCAAGATATTCTGAAACGTACCGGGTTTACCTTACGCCGTATGGCACCCCTCGGAGGTTGGACCTTGAGAGCCGAGCATATACCGACGCTTGGCTCCTCGGCACCGAGCTACCCTCAGAAAACCGTCGTCGTCGTGAATCCACATGCTTTAGTAAGGCAAGGCAGATTTTCGAAAGAATTGAGTCGAGGAGTTGTGAGGTCCTGCGGATACCTTGAAGGCCAAGACCGAATCCCGATGGTCATCCGGCTCCGGATTGCCGGCGACGACGACGACGGCCACGCGTTTTTGGACGTTTTTTCTGGAAAAGGGTCTCTGACTAAGAAGGGAGTTTGTTGTCGCTCCGTTATGGCCAGGGAAGGTTTGACTAAGACGGCTCCGGGAATGGGCTCCCGAGTTCCCAACCACCTGGTGACATGTTGCTGCGATTCGCCTAAAAGGGAGAGGGGGACGGGGCCCGCGGGTCTTTTTTGTTTGATTGTCCTCTGGTGCATTGGCTTCTTTTGCCAGATTTGCCGTTGCTGACCTATTAAATTGCTTGATTTTGAGGGTTGGTAATTTGGTGGGTGTTTTGAAGTCTGGCAAGGCGAATGTGCTGGATTCCTTGATCATGGGAAGACAAAGGTAGGCCATTCATACAAGCAGCTTGCTTTTATGCGGTTTGGTATATAGCCATCACTTACAAAAGAGAATATCTAAGTGTGTACGCCAGATACGGGTACCCTTACTATCGAGTCCATATAAGTTTGCAATGGCGTCTTGCACTGGGTAGTCACCTTTGCTAACAACAAGGTACACATTTGATTTCACCACCTGACCGAGGGTTGGAAAGGAACACCTGATGTCAAAGTTTACCGCCCTAGCATCAATCGCAAGTGTGTTTGCTCGTAGTTTCACGATGAGAGAGATGCATGGGATTGAAGGGATCACTCTGTGAAAAGGTTGACGACGTTTTGGATGGATTCTTTCGGAACCAAGAACCGTACCATGAGCTATGGTACTATATCGTAGTTACGTCCCGGGCAAAGAGCAAGATCCGATACACCCTATTTGTCAACTCAACTCGAGTTTAATGCTGACCTGACTGGGCTCATGCAGGTTGAAGTCTGGATGGGATACAAATGCTTAAAACAGACGGACAAAGAGATGTCTAATTGATGTATGATCTTTTGATCATGAGAAACAAATCCCTGGATGGCCAGTCAGAATGGATGTCCTCAGAATGGTTGTGGCAGTGAGCTCGGATCTAAGTCGAAAGGAATGAGTATGCAGTACCATACAACGATCTTCTATCGAGCCTGACTTCTGGGAACTTCACTATGGATTGCATACGCGGCACAAACTGACGACTGAATACCCAAGTGCATCCTCTGTAGCTGCCCTGGTAAAAAGACCTTCTTGACTTCTGCATCGGACAATAACGTAAGTATGTACTGAAGTCTCTTTTCCCACTTGCTGAGGCGCGTAGGTAAAGCCTGAAAGTTGTGAGGGTAGTTCTTCTCATTGATAGGACTTGTTTCCAGTCCCCCTTTGTATTATACACGAAGCCCCCGGTTGCGGGTCGTTGCTTCAAAAGTACATCCGAATACGTCGCGTTATCCCAAGCTTTGTGCAAGCTTGCGACGCGATGTCCCCCCTCCACGTCCCCGTCCCCATCTCATCCTGAGATGTTGTTGCGTCATGGCATATGCTACAAAGAGCAAAAAGCTAGCCTCCGCGAAGCTGCCCTTGCTCTGTCGATGCTCTTTCTTTCTGTCTCTCCTCTATCATAGTCCCTCCATTCCTCCTGTCTGCCCAAAGAGGTCCATCATGACGGGCGCTGATTCATGGACACCGACACTCCATTCGTTTTGACAAAACTTAGAACATGCCGCCACCCATACCGCCGCCGCCTCTCTTCTGGCTCTCGTTCTGCATCACCTCGGAGGCCTTCATGTGCGCCTCAAAAAACTTTGCGGCGCAGCGGTCGAGGCAGACGGACTCGCCCTTGTTGAGGTCGCCCTCGCGGTAGTCGGGGAGGCACTTGGTTTGGCAGATCTTGGTCAGGCTATGACGCGCATGTTAGCTACAGTTGTGACGAGATCCTTCTTTCTCTCAAGTTTTATCCTCTATGCGTCCGCTTCGCTCTGAGGTTTGAAAGGGCTTGAATGTCTTCGAAACGGGGTTTCCCAGGAAAGGGGGTTGTCGATGGTGACGTACCGGTTGTGCATATCAGCCAGCAGACGCATCTCCTGCTCAGCCATGGCGATCTTCTCGTCCGAAGACAGCTTGGGGCGGCCCATTCCGAAGAAAGACATATTTGCGGTTTGTGGTTTGTTTTGAAGTTTCTAATAAATTGGGAAGAGCGAAGTGATGATGAATCAGTAGCGAGGTTCGTGGGATGCGACGGAAACGATTATTGACTTGCGGATAGCTTAGTTGCTTGACGTCGCAGAGTCGAGATTTTACCAAGAGCTCCTTTGCCTTATCTTATCGCGCTTCAGCTACCCATATGCGCCTGGGGCAATTCAGCTTCTCCCGTCTGCTGCGTAAGGTAAGGTACCTAGGTACGCAAGAGTCGGCCCCCGCTTTGAAGCTCCGTTGTCCAATCGCCGCTGCCGCGTTGGGAACCCTTTTCCCGGGCCGGCTTGTTCCGCACGGCTTTATCGATAACGTCAAAGACCCGTTTCTGGCCACGATAAAATCGCGCCGTCGCAAAATTTCTATGCAAAAGATACTCCTGACACTATCTTTTGGCCACACCAAGAAGAGCCAGAATCTTCTTGGGCGACTATGGTGGTAAGTCTTGAGCTCCGCTCTTCCATTTACTTTCTCTCTATTCTATATTCATATGATGATTGCAAGCAATTCAGAACCGCTGCGACTTACACAGCTCTTTTGTTGTGGTTGATTTAAACCGCCTATTATCTGACATCCTTTCCTGTTTCCAACCTTATTAGCGGCACATTGGTCTTGGAAGAACATCGAAGCTAACAGGAAGCAATCAGACGCGATGACTTTAATTCAGAGTCTACGGCTTTTGCGGCCGGCAACACGCACACCACAAGTTGCCAGACTAGCTCAGTCCTTCCACGTCGGTCGACCAAGTGGCGCCAGCGTCCAGGATGGGCCCGGAGGGAAGAGGCAGAAGAAGGATAGGGTAGCAAAAGGGACGGAGCAGCAGGGTCAGCAGGACACGCCAGCACAGAGTGAAGCGGTTAGGATATCAGAGTTCAAAAAGATGCGCCTCCAGGCGCTGGAGGAAGTGCGCGAAAAGGGCGTGATTAAGGAGACACATCCGCGACTGGTCCATCGCAAGAAGCCCATGTCGGTCCCGGCCTTTAGGAAGGTTTGGGAGAAAAAGGAGTTGACTGACCCTGGCAACGCCGAGGTCGTCACCCTGTATGGTACGCAGAATGAAATACAAGTCGTCGTTCCACAAGAGCAGCAGCAGTCGCCGCAGCAGCTTGTGGCCGGCGGCGTCCCTAACCACCATCGGCCCTTCGCTGACAGGCCACAGGCCGCGTCCAATCCGTTCGTCTCCACGGGAACAAGCTCGTCTTCGTCACCATTGTCAATGAATTCGAGAAGATCCAGGGCATGATCAACTATCGTAACCTAGGCGCCCACTCGCCTGACATGAACATTGATACTTTTAAGCTCTTTGCCCGGCTGATCGAGAAGGGCGACCACATCTGTAAGCCCATCATCTACTGCTGCCGGCAGCTCATCCTGAACTCGGTGACATGATGCTAAGACTACAACCCCCTCAGCCATCACCGGCCGGCCCACACGCACAAGCACCGGTGAGCTCACGCTCCAAGCCGTCGTCCTCCCGGAGCTGCTGTCCCCCGCGATGGAGCAGATCCCCCAGACCCTGACGGACCCGGCGACCAAGGCCGCGAAACGTCACGTCGACATGATGGTCAACCCCGAGGTCGCCGACGTCCTGCGCATGCGCTCCCACATCACAAAGTACATGCGCGACTACTTCCACGACAAGTCCTTCCTCGAGTTCCAGACGCCCATCCTCGCCGAGAACGCTGGCGGCGCCGTCGCCCGCTCCTTCACCACCCAGGCCACCGAGTTCCCCTCCAAAGAGCTCTCCCTCCGCATCGCCCCGGAGCTCTGGCTCAAGCGCCTCGTCGTCGGCGGCGTCCACAAGGTCTTTGAGATTGGCCCGGCCTTCCGCAACGAAGGCATCGACGGCACGCACAACCCAGAGTTTACAATGTGCGAGTTCTACAGCGCCTACACCAACCTCCCCGAGCTCATCGACCGCACCGAGGAGCTCCTCTCCGGCCTGGCCACCCACTGCCAGGAGCTCATCGACACCAAACTCACCTCCCTCCAGCCCGTCGACCTCTCCAAGTTCGCCCGCCCCTTCCGCCAGCTCGAGTTCATCCCGGCCCTCGAGGAGGCCCTCGGCTTCCGCTTCCCAAAACTGACCGGTAAAGACGCCTACTCGGAGCTCGTCGCCGTGCTGGCCCTCAGCAAGATCGATGTGCCCGGCGGCGTCCCGCCCACCATGCCCAAGCTCCTCGACCGCCTAGCGGCCATCTACCTCGAGCCCAAATCCTTCGAGGGCCCCCTTTTCATCACGCACCACCCGACCTGCATGTCCCCGCTCGCAAAGAGCTTCGTCTGCCCCAAGACGCTGCAGCTCGTGTCGGCGCGGACGGAGCTCTTCGTCAACGGCCGCGAGCTGGCCAACATGTACGAGGAGGAGAACGACCCGGCCGCGCAGGCGCGCAAGCTCGCCGAGCACCGCTTCTTCGGCACCGGCAAGGACGCCGCGCCGCTCGAGGCGGACGATCCGCACCCGCTCAGGGACGCGCCGCTCGACAAGAGCTATATCCGGGCGCTCGAAGCTGGGTTGCCGCCGACGGGAGGCTGGGGATGCGGTGTGGAGAGGCTTGTCATGTTGTTCTCTGGCGCCAGCCGGATCAGCGATTGTTTGAGTTTTGGCACGTTGAGGAACGTGGTTGGGTTGTCGACTGAGGGACCGCAAAATCAGTCTGAGGAGGGTTCTTCTACCCAGACTGAGGAGTCTACTTCGAGTCAGTCGGGGGAGTCTTCTTCTTGAGCAGCGTTCGCCGCCTCACCTGAACCTCCCTTATTTTCCCCCCGGCCAAAGCCGTTGTTTGCATTGGCTTTGTAATGTTAGATGGAGTTGGGACGCATGGGCAGCGTGTAATCATTTTGTACAACATCAGAGACTCATAGATGTATCACATTTTAGAACAAGATCAAAGTGCGGCATCATACAGAAAATCGAGTGCTTCATTCACGTGAGAGAGGTCACAGAGCATACCACAGGGACGCCAGAATGAGAATTGCTATTGCTTCTATGGACTGTATAAGCTAGTCCTGCCTATTCCTTGAGAGTCTTATTGTGGGATCTGGCTGCAATGCCGAATGAGGGAAATCTGAAAGAGCGAAACCAATCGAGCCAAATGAGAAGAGCCAAGCCAGCCAATTATCATACAATTACCCCTTTCTCTCGTTTGCCATATCCGTGCGTGTGGAAAGGGCCGTCTGTTCTTTTACCTCTACTCTGGAGGTGTATGGGCCTGACTCCGTGACAGACAGCGGCCATCGCTGTCTGATGCAGTATCGTGAAGCAATGCGAAACCGCCCGCGTCTTCTCAGTCCATCTTGTTGTGTTCTCAATGGGCAGCGCTCAATGCCGTCTACTAGTGTATGACGAGGAAACGTAAAAGCTTGTTTCTTTCCAATCCATCTTGCACAGTGCAGTGTCTTCCACTTTCCAAATCTAATATCGTCTCATCATGTTCCGGAGCGGGAGGAGAGGTCGAAGGGTTTCGGATAGAAGAGGTGTGTCGGAACGTCGTCTATTGCTTTTGATGGGCTGAGACTGGTCGTGCCATATCTGCCAATAATGTGATATCTGATAATAATGCTGTTGATGTATGCATCCAAGGGCTACCGCGATTCTATGGGTGCCTCAAGGATTGGCGTGTCGAGCTCTCGAGGGCTCTCTCTCACCAAAAGCCGGCTGGCTTGGGAGGTTCGTGGCCAGCTGCCATCGCAGCCGCCTGCTGCTCGGCCAAGCCAGCGTCCTTATAGCAGCTCTTCCACAGGACGTATTCCCAGGACTGCTTACGAAGCGTGCCCTGGTTGGCGACTCTCATCTCCGTATACGGAGTCTGTTTGGTCATGGTTGGGTGATCATTGAAGATCCCAACCTTCCACCAGCCCGCCTCCTCGGCATCGTACATCGCAGCCTGTCCTGCAGCATTGAGAATATCAAAGTTCCTGCGTTCGTCGATAAGAACTTGAACCTTGGGCAGGCTTCGGTGCTGAAGAACGGCCTCTTCACGATGAGTTCCATTGATCGTCTCTCCTTTGATGAAGGGATTGCGAAGAGGAGGGGCCGATACGCTCTGCATCTCGTCGTCACTGGGATCTGTCTTGTCCTCAGTATCGTTGGGCGAGTAGAGAAAACGGTTGAGCATTGTTCTTTTATCATGAAGGCGATGGTGGCTCTCTCCATTGAGCTCACCCCGAAGGTCGCAAATGCGGCAGACGCAATGATCGGCTGCACGAGACTTCATCTCCTCACGGAAGAGAATCGCGAGCATCTCGTATCCACATTGGCAGCATTCATGCTGTTCGTTGTAATAAGATGCTCGCTTATGCTTCTGCATCGTCTTGCACTCCTTCGTTCCCTGGAGCATACTGAGGAGAACTTGATCCTCGAGCATGAGAAGATAAGGGTCGCGGAACTGACCCTCGGGACTCTGCGTCTCGGTGAGCCAGTCGTAGGCGCCAGGAGTCTCTGCGGCGTCGAGCCACTTGAACACGTGGTGAAGGAATACCGCGATTTGACCGGGCCTCATCGGCACGAGATCGAGGAACTGACGAAAAGGCTGACCTTTGGACACGAGGTCAATGCCCATGGGAACGGCCCTTAGAATGGCCCAGAAGACTGTAATGAGGAGGCCGGTCTCGACGTTGGTCTTCAATGGGTTCCATGAGAGAACGTGGGTGCCAGTGCGGTTGTGGGCCGGCTCGGTGTAAGAACGAGGGTAAAATTGAAGCTTTCTCAGCTTCTTACCAGTCTTCTTGGCGCGTCGGAAGGCGATATCGAGAATTGGATTGATGTCCGCGACATGAAGAAGCTCGCACTTGTCGATTCCCAGAATCTCGAGCGCGGGGCAAGCCGAAAGGATCAGCTCAAGAATGCGGAGGTCCATCGCGGGGACTTCATGCAGCTGCAGAGAGACGAGTGCTCCTCCATACTGGGATAGAGACCGTACTATTGTTTTGTTAGCTATGTGAATACCATGGCCATTCTTCGGAGGACTTACGCATGGGAATGTTGTAGCTCATCTCAGCCAAGTAGATGTTGCTGCGCTTGTCCACGTCCTTGGCGATGGGATCCAAGCCCATCTTCTCATGACCACGCCTCCAAGCAGTTTCAATCTCAGTGAGCTTTTCCTCATCGCGGTGAAAGCGAGCAAAGTCCTCGATGAGATTGGAATTGTCCTCACACAGTGTTTCCGAAATAGCTCGCAAGTGATTGCGGTTCTGGGGGCTGGACCAAAAGGCCGGAGCATCCTTGATGTGATACTTAGCATACGGGTCAGCATCGAGGGCCCTGCCGCGAACGAAGAGATTACGGCCGATGCCACGGATATCAATGTTGGCGCGCCAGTCGTCTTTCATGCGAGCCAATTGCTCCGGAAGCCAGTCGCAGTCCCGATACTCGCCCGCAGGGAGGTCGAATTTGGACTATGACAGTGTTAACTCCAGTTCAGCATAAAATTTGGAATGCTGACTTACCACATGAATCGCAACGGCTTCGTAGCAGCCCATAGAAGCTGATGCCAACTTGCCAACAGCTGCAGTGTCGATAAGCCACAAGTGGGCGATGATTTCGTGCCCCACAGGCACCACCTTCAACAGTGTTTCCAGAGTAACGTTGGTCTGGTTCGCCTTGAGGTTCTTGACCTTGCTGGACTCTGCTCCGGAATTCGAATTGCCAGGGTCATCCTGACGGATCCCAGCAGTGAGGGATCTCTGTCGAAGATTGTCCCAGAATGCAATGTTTGGGGGTGAATCAGCAGGCAAGTCAGGCAAAGAACCATTAGGACCGACCAGGAGCTTTGTGACGAGCTTGAGTTGGTGCGTCGTTTGCTCCTCCAAAGTCCGACCGACGACTTCATGAAGTTTGCCGTCGGCGGGAACGGTGAGTTCCATCTTGTAGGTACGGGGAAGCCGGCGAAGGGTCATCTTGTTGTGCTTGATACCGGTCTTTGGCTACCGAAGGAAGGATACACTTGAGTGGTAGTGTATGCCTTTCTTGGCTCTAATGATCGTGAAAGGCGAGAGCAGAGGAATGATAGTACTGAAGGGCAAGAAAGCCAATTACCAATAACTTAGGGTTTGTAGGGAGGAGTGGCAATTGGGACAATGCTAGTGAAGCAAAGTCCAAGTTGCTTTTGTCTTCGACTGTGTGTCGGGCAGAAGAAGAAAGAGGTTTGGGGGTGGAGTAGTCGAGAAGGGAGTGGTAATAGGTGCTCTTATGAAAGAAAATTGAGGACTGAAAGGTTGTGTAGGGTTGAGGGTACCGGAGATAACTTGTGACCAAAAGGTGAAGTTGGCCCAAGTCGAAGTGGAAGTGTGAGTGGAAGTGGCCCAGAAAGGAAATCCAAGGTGAAAATACCAAGACCAAAGACTGCACAGCCCAGGGAAGGAAACTCGAGTGGGCTCCTTCCTTTCCCAAAAATGACCCCTTTCAGGCTTAGTATATTGGTTTCCAGTCGTACGGTCAGGTGATCGGGGAGAAGTTGTGGGAGTTACTGAGATGGGATAGGAGACTGTTCACCTTGAGGATGGCAGATGGTACGTAAATGGCAGGCAGGTGGCAGAGGTTATGGCTTCCCGAAGTACAAAGAGGCCATCTAGATGAGTCTAGAGCGGGATATGAGTCGCAGAGGCTAATGTTGTCATTTATGAGCTCTATTGATCTGCCATTTTGGATCAACTGTGTTCCTCAAGCTCGTTATCGGATTGGAGGGCTGAGAACAATATCACTTGCTCTGTAGGAAGGAGCTGAGGCGCCATATGGAGGAAGGACAGGGCTATGGTCCAGCACTTAGATATGCTATAGAACTGGCTCTGCTGTCCTGGACAGATTTGCTGCTCTTGGCGGTGACAACCATGATGGTATATGGTGCGGTAGATGACTTAAGATCTGCTTGTGCGATGGTTCAGTTTATGTCTGGTCTAGGAGATAGGATAGCAATAATCTGGGAAGGGACTATCCATCCCCCTTTCCCGGTCAGCCAGCTCCGTGTCAACCCACGCCAGCTTTCATAGCTTTGTAACCTTGGGGCTTGACATCCACGGGTTTTTGTGCCTATAAGCTTTACGAATCCCATGGGCCTCAAGAGAACAGGCTTTTCCTCCATCTATAGTCAGAAGATACCATGTATGTACCCCTCGAGCTTGTCTGTCACGAGAGAAAGGCCACTCAGCCACCCGGCTTCGCTTGGAGACCAGCTTCAGCCACAACGTTCGAGATAGCGAAGTTTGATACACATTGCCTCATCATTCCCAGAGCCTAGATATCTTGCTTACTCCTTTTCATCTTTGCAGCTATACCGGAATAGGTACGGCGGCTGTGCTTCATAACAACGGATGCGTCGAGAGACACTCGACCAAACAATTTGAGGCTTTACCGTGATGTACAACGAGCCTGCGAACACGCAAGCAACTGGCGACTTGGCGAGGATAGCGTTCCAGCGAAACAACGCAGGCTACTACGGAAGACCGTAGTCTCATCTGAGCCTTGTAAAACCATTCAGCAACTCCCCTCCCCAGAACAGGCGATGGCCTCACTCGAGCACACGCCTCCAAAGGACCAGGACTTCCAGTCCTACACAAGGCTGCGACCAAGAAACACCATCATACCTATATCAGCTATGTCTAATTTACTTGATACCTACGGCCTTCACTCAAGCCGGCTGCTCGAATATCTCGCGCGTGTTTCCTCAGTTTGCGACCTTAGAAAATCGACTGGCATTACGAATGACCTTGGGCAGCAACGCCGTGAACAACAGCTGCCAGAAGAACGACCCAAAACTAAAGTAGGCCCTGACTTTCACATACTACGAAGTATCAGGCCGGTCCTCTTGGTGAGGCGACCTCGATGTTATGTGCCAAGGAGCATATCAAGCTGGAGATGGGCCCGAGACCGACAAAAACAACGACTGCTATCGCTCTCGCTGGGTATCTTTAGGTCTCTTTGTGTATTTATTCATGTATAGATACGACACCATATGCGCAGAGGGGCACAGAGAGACACATTTCTATTACGCCCGACGCCCACGGTGTCTCATTGTAATCATTATCCAGGCAAGTTGTACTTCATTGCTTCATCATTGCCGAAGGGACAAATATCATAAGAAGCACGCTGAGGAACTCTGACTGCCTTTGCGCAGGATCGGACTCGATGTTCTCATAGCATGCAGGAGGATAGACAGTGAACTGCATCGGATGTCGTTGACTACGATCACGTGCCCGGCCTCTACGACCAAACGGGACATTGGCGAGCAATGAGCATTATCAAGTCTCAACTCGAGACTCAAGTTTGAGAAGAGACGCAACAACAAACACAATCTTCAGCCGAGTCGATACCCCAGTCCTTTTCTAGGTACTTTGAAAAGCGACGTGAGACTTGAAGCATGGGAGCGCTGCAAGGAAATCCGCAGAACTTCCCTCGAAAGTTAAACTCGGCCGACATAAAGCCTACAGCATGCAAACATAAAACTTCCCAGGACGAGGGCCCTCAAAAGCCACAAAAGTATCTTACTTGACAAGTCTGCCTCGAAAAAGTGGCTTGACACTTCACACTTCCTCCATATGCGGTGTGATAAGAGCTGCATCCCTTATTGGAAGTACCGCATGAACCACCGAGCCAGTACATTTCAGAGATGACGCCAAAAATGGCCACTAGGCCGGATGGCACGGTTGGATGGATGGCGTCTAAGGGATTCGCGGCACCGGCGGTGACAACGGCAAACGAGACATCGACTGGAGGAAAAAAAAATGTGGTACGGCTGACGTCGAGAAAGTCGAGCAATGCGACCTGCGCAACCCCCCTCCGATTTGCTTGGTGGCGGGCCACTTGACTCGTCGTGGTGCGAGACATTGACAATGGTACGCGGGGATCTAGAACGTGGTGAGGGGAGACCAGCCGAGAAGCCCAAATGCATCATGTGCATACCAACGGCGGGGCTTGCATGAACGTTTTATTTTGTGTGCCGGGCCTTGCCAGCCCATGGTGTGAAGACAACGAGGGATCAACACATGAATGGTGGTGTACGAGCCACACGACCCCAAGGCGGAGCTGTATCGGAGACCGTCGCCGCAAATTCGTGATGGGCGAGGAGGCCGAGAATCAAGCTCGAAGCGGCCAACGGTAAACTCAGTCGGTCAGCGGGACAAACTCAGAAATGCGGAAAGTCTGGGCATCGATACTCCCTTTTACCGCCTCATTTATCGCTGACAGTGGTAAATATTCGGGTCTAGCAAACATCGGATTATTACCCTTCATTCGATGTTGCTGCGCTCAACTGTGACCGGAACTCTGACTGACGGCAAGCCCTCTCAGGTTGGGGAAACGAAGAGATTTGGGCATAGCTGCTTTGCTTGACCTGGGTTACCTTGCCAGGAAAAGGAGCGGACTCATCTCAAATGCCTCCTCTGGTTAAACTTGGCGGCCTCATCGCTTTACTACGGTGAAATGCCTGTTATTCTTCGTGTGTCTCAATCTAGCCCCCACCTGCATCAAACGAGAGACGGGTTTGTTTCACCTTCGGGCTTCGTGGATCAGCAAGCACCAGCTGAGCTACTGATGGGTGACCGATAATGCGCTTGAGTGGTCGGGTTATTTGCGTTTAAACTGGTGTGCTCAGTAACACCGCTCACACCACAGCTCCAGTACTGGCCCATCTGATCAAGCTCCAACGAACTGTGCAATCGTGGCGACTGGATGCGTGGGCTGAGACGAGAGGGGAGTTGATATACTCCGGCCGGTCCCGTTTGCAAGGCCCCGTGGGTCCGCAGTCCGGGACAGCGCTGTCAAAGCTGTATCCAATACTCGGGTGATCAACGTCACACGAGTTGAACCGCGGGGATATATATTGTTTATCGAGATTCTTCGTCCCAAACGGGCGGAATGCAAAATCAACGAAGGCGAAGCAAGCCGGACGAGCCGGCGAAGTGTGTCCAAGTCATTGGCGTACTCTGCTACATCGTTATACCGACCGGTGAGATTATTGTAGAATCAGGTAATGCGAGCCGTGGGAGCCGTGTCGCAGTGGTGGTTGCAGTTTTCCGTGGTGTGTCAATGTTTCACTCCACAAAGCCGTTGTGAGCTAGCCACCCCCAGGCCGTCTGTCTCAGATGGGAGACGACGGCATGGGCGGCTTATCGAACCAGCGGGATAGGTATGTTATCTGGGTATAAGATATCATGTGCGTGTGCTCGTGAAGATGCCTGGTTCTAGCCAGTATGTCCGTATGGCCATAGCCTTCTTTGTACATTTGACAAACTGATAGACACAACGGATTCTATCGTGCCGCCTGGCTGCAGCAGTAACGATAGGTTGCAATATAGCAGATGACGTAAAATGGACGGACCGAGGATGGCATATCAAACGGTCAATGGATCTCCACTGCTTGGAAAGGAAATAAAGTACGATCATGCGCATACGCAAAACAGGCCAGGGGGATGATCTATCAGTTGCCTTTGGCAGGTCTCTCAGCCACTGCCAACACAGCCCCGAGTATGGTACATGACAAGAAGACCAAGAATAGGTATGCTGTGGCGATTCTGAGTGGCGGTGGACAGATTTGCCTTGGACGGGTTCGAGGCATAGAGGCGACTACCATGCTGGTGATACTTCAACATTCGGCCAGTACGGAGTCGGTATCGATTACCTCGCGAAGGTTGCAAAGCAACCTACCTATTTATCTCTAAGCGCCTTGCCTGAGGTAAGTAGGTACGTTGGAACCAGGGAAAACCTGCTCTGACCCGTCACCGTGAGCTTGGAAGGCGCCATCTACCTTACCTGAGGTACTTGGTGCTTGCCTTGGCCTGAAGTTACAACATGGGACTGGCAGGAACGAGGGTGGGATGATGTAGCCTCTTGCTGACTTCCCGTTCTATTCGATATTCGATGTACCTTAACTAGGTACATCACCCAAGGCATGTTCTTTCTTTCCAAGACTTCTTCTGTCTTACGTAACGTCCTTGCCAGCGAGATGCATGTCAGTCACGATCCTGATTCTTGGCCGAGAACCGACCAGATTCAACAACATCATTGACAACTCAAAAGGCCTAACCAGTTCTGCCCTCTCGAGCCATCAGCATATAGGCCCAGATACATCCAGTACGTCCCAAACTACCAACTCGGAGCAATCTGATTCGGCAGCACCCACCCGCGAGATTCCTGTTGCTAGGATTCACGCCAGGCAATCCGATACGATACCAGCCATCATTGACACCATTCCCATCCGGGCCACCAGAACCTTCCACCTTCCGTGCCCCTCCGCCTCCGGTCATGTGTATCTGAGACTGCAACCACGGCCCCGTTTTAAACCAGGGCGTTCGGCTGCTCGATGCTGCAGTTCGTCAAGACAGATCAGGGAGATGGCGAGGTGGCCTGCGCTCTGCAGCGAGATTGGGGAGATGACGATTTCGCCATCTAGGTACTTTAGCCAAGCAGGGCTGTACTAGTCTATCCGTACGAAGTACCTACGTGGTCTGATGAACGCATCTTGTCTGCCGAAGATTCCAACCGCCAACTCTATTTCACATCAGTCAAGACAGCGCCTAGGAATGGTAATTTGGAGTGTTATGGGATCCGCGTAAACCTTGCTCGCTACCCTCATCATCGCCCAAAAACCCACTTGGGCGACAAGAAGCGATACCATCGCGGATCTTGAATTCGAGGGGCAACGAACGCCCGGCTCCGAGTCTCCGTCCCACAGCAATGAGCTGTTCTCCGGCTGCTGGGCCTCTCCCTGGAGCCACCGCCAGCATGACTGGTCGCAATGTGGGTCCACATGCAAATCCGCTGCAAATGCGACTTCTCAACCTAGGAAGTAAAATCAAAGCAGAGATGGACCAGGGATCAGCTAACAGGGTTGTGAAGGACAGTTCTGAGTGAGGTACGCGCAGCCCGCATTCGACAGGGCTTGGTGGTGGCATCTGACGGCATAAGTCGACATTCATTCGGCTTTCACTTCATGGGCATCCTGGATATCGAATCGCATTCCACGGGTGGCCCCTTCATCCCAAGCCAACCCATCCCATGGAATTCCAAACCGATCAAAAGAGCGGTCGGCCACCTCAAGCAGACGGATTCGGTTGACCTCCCGACGGCCTTCCAACGACATCAGGCATGTCGATCAACTAGATGTTAGGACAAGATCGCGCCGTTCAGGGGCACCGCATAATGGCCAAGCATGACTCTCCGAATATTAGCCTTTCTGATTTCGGTCTCGTTGTCCGTGACGGACTGTCCGCTGTCGCCCGTCAGCCAGCTCGGAACGTCTGTCATGGCTTGCTCAATGTCAGGTACAGATGTTGGGGCGCAATCATTCATCACCTAATTTGCAAGCTAGGTACGCTTCAGGCGAGAATGGCCAAGTGGTTAAATGGGATCGCGATGGTAGCGCCGCGCTGGAACCCCACGGAGCCAATAGTGGCCGACTCGGACGGTCCAAGGCTCTTTGTTGAAATGAAGGCCGTGTCCGTCAGCAATTTTTAGCTCGGCAGTGGCCGTAATTTGCCGTCCCTGCGCATCTGCATCTGGTCCCCGTCACGGATGGTCACCCAAGCAGCAAGCAATGTCCAAACGATGGCGGGTACTTTGTGCGAAGACGAACCTCGCTTCGTTGGGGATATGCTGTGCTGCGTTCGAGGGGTCTGGTCTGGGAAGCCGGCGGGCTAGAGTCAGCCGCAAGTCCTCTTGGCAGGTCTAGAGTCTTGATGGACACGCACCCAAACGGAGCTGTTGATGGAGTGTCGTTTGGTGTTTGGTGTCTGGACTCTGGATTCTGAACTTTCGAAAGACTTGATTGGGGCAGCCGTCGGGTCAGCAATGTGTGCCTATTTCCAGGCCAACAGTCAGGACCGGACGGTGGAGGGGGTTTAATGTATCCTGTTCTTACGCTGTGGTCCTGAGAATCTCGAGAGGAAAGAAAAATTCCCGTAGGTGGCCTCTGATCATGAGAGGCAGGGGAACGGCCCCCTACATCCCCGTCAGTCCCTGTCTGTTGTCCAAGACTGGGCCTGGCGGCAGCTAGGATTGTTTGGATCAAATATGCGGAATGGGTCCAAGTCAAGGGCCTGTGGATCTCCGATTGATTGGCAGTTGCACAGTGTCGGGCGGCTGTTGTTTCTGATTGTCATGAGAATGGTCTCTTGTCGTCTCCTACAGTGGATCCATCGTGCCGGCCTCAGTCGAGTCTTCTTTGAACGACTTCTCCTTTCCAGGTCCGCTACCGTTACGACGACAGTAACGCGACGCGCCCCCCAGAAAGGAGAATCCTGTATCCGTACGGTTATCGAGTGGCGCCACGCCTTGAGAGTCAAGATACAATATCCATGGACACAAGTCAACTACGAGATACAGATTGGCGCAACCGAGTGAGCACCAAGACCGCGCTACGGGAGGGAGGCAGAGTCCGAAACATTTGGCTGCTTGCCCTGCATTGTCATGTCCATGAAGCACAAGAAGCACGCCTAGGATAAAAGGAGACAACCTAACGATGACTGGCAGGACAGGCAGGTTACAGTACGCTTGTCTACTGACACAAATGGAAATACATGGCGCCGCCTCTGCACAGTCTCGCAGGACGCAGGCGCAAAGGCCCTCAGGCTGGCCGCCGCATATCATTGCCCGGCCTCACTTGGCTCACAACTTGACGAATGCTGGGCGAACTCTGAATGAAAGGGCGCCATCGAGTCCATGGAAGACGCGACACACTCACACGCAGTACCTTTCACACCCAAACCGTTGTGCCCATCCATCAGCGCAGCCAGTTGTCTGCGACGAGTCCAATGAAGCCTTGGGATAAGGTGCGCAGACTGATCGACACTCCCGCTCTGGATAAATCTTGCTTAGACGGTATCTTGCTTGAGTCACATGGTTTTAAAGAGGATGCAGCTAGCAGGACTAGCGGCACATCTGGACGAGGAAGCGTAAGGTAGCGTACTGGCCCCCCATTTTCTCCATCGTGGCCCTATGGCGTGGTCGTCGTTTTGATACGGGACCACCTTGGCTCCTATTCTTTCCTCTTCCTGTCTCCTCCCAGGCTTCTCCCCTTGCCTCCAAGCCCACACACTCTTTGGCCATGTGGATCTTTGGCTCCAAGGGTTTTCTGCTTTAACGAGGGACCGGCCATGTCTCGCTCCCCTTTGAAAAAGTGACCTAACAGGACAAAGGCGCGTGTCGCAAAATAGTGAGGAATTTAGCGTAGACCCTCTCTCCGAAGTTCGAGTCCCGTTTTGCAGCCGTAGTAGGCGAGCGTGGTGGTCCCTCAAAATTGCCAAGTTCCAACGACACACGCAAATCATTCGGGGGCTTCTAGCGATGTGCTATGGAAGAGACTAGTGGACGAGGTTAAAGGAACGGCACTGGGCTGGGCTGAGGGCGCGGAAACGGTGGAATGCACAGTACAGTTTGAGAAGACGGGAGATTCCCTCCAGAACGGAGGGCGGAATATGAAAGGCGACGGTATGGAAGGCAACGGCTACAGGTTGCCCAGCCATGCCGGCACTTGGCCGCTCGTCACCACGTTTCCCATGTGTTCGTGTAGGGCAGAGGGAGCCGGCCCATACGGCGAACGAGAAAACATTTGGAAGACGGCTTACGAAACGTGAGAACGATCGATCGGCTTTATGTGCCTACGGCGAGTATTTTGTACCTTTTAGGTACTGTACCGGGCGAGTATCGGGAAGCCAACCAAGCAATCCTGAAGCTCTCGTCTGGTTCTCATTGCTACCCATCCATTCTCCGAGGTGGTCGTGGGCGATGCGTTGTGGTTGCAGGGTGGACACACCTCTACTTTTGGTGGTGTCGCGATTTGCCCTGCAAAAAGCTTGCCTATGCAATGCACGAGAATGGAGCGCATTCAACGGCATCACCCTCGAAAGGGTGGGCGGTCGCAATATGACGTCCATCATGGGCTTGCTGCAGGACATCACGCGAGTTTTCTGGCCGGGAGGGAAGACATTTTGAAGTGAATCTGTTTTAGAATCGATACGCCACATACACGTAGGGACTGCTTGTTTTTGCTTCCTACTTTCCCGAGAAGCCTCTCATTTCTATTTTTCGCTCAATTTTTGTTGTTTTGTTTCTAAGCAGTGTGTGTGGGAAAAGGTGAGGAACCTTGGAAGTTTGGTACTGCGAGCCTGTGGTGCAAGAGCATCGTATCCTTTTCATTCGTTCATGCCAGCCTTCAACATCCCCTCATCCACTTTTCGATCGTCACGGCCTCGAGGTCTGGCCATCGAATGTAACGGTACCCAATACTCCTTGGATACTTTCAACACTTTTGGCTCTCTCGGAGAGGGATGCGGACGGTGAACCAGAAACGGTCCAGGGAGAAAGTAGCGGTATCAGGAGAAGAGGCCTGGACTGAAGATTACAGTGCGACATGAGTCACCAAGAAGGGAACTTTATTGCACACATCCCGCCGGTGACAGGAGGCCGAGCGAAGCCTCCCAGAGTCAGTCAGTCAGCGCCAGCCGGTTCAACTAACAATATTCCTAGTAGCGAAACTGCGACGTCTGCTTTGCGAGTCTGCGAACGTGGACGGCCGCCGTCTCGGGCACCCCTTTTTTCTCTTCGTTTCCCTTTCTAATCCATACCTTATCTGACTGGATGGAGACAGCCTGTTGGATTCTGTAAAAGGGACCCGGCCGGGTGCTAGGTTCCAGGCCCGGGTTCAGCGCGTATCGAAATCACCCAGCCATCTCGTTATGGTCCACTGTGAATTTCGATAATTTGTTGGTCGCGTACGACAGAACGAAAAAAAAAAAAAAAAA
>JFBX01000821.1:23133-70890 GCA_001563135.1 Colletotrichum simmondsii
TTCATTCAGAAAAAAAGATTAACAAATGAATTAGGACAGCCACTAACGTCTGGGAATGGCGACGGGAGTGGGCCATCCATGGCATGTTCCCGGCAAAGCAGCAGGGTCCAGGCAGGGAACGGCGAGGCATGGGCATGGATGTCCATGTACCTCTGTACTACACCCCTGACGCTGTCCAAAGTGTGGAAAGGCTCGTCCTTGTACACCCCCTGTCCGTCTTTTGCATCTTGCTCGTCCTGCACTCTCTTTTCTTTCTGGGCTCCCATGTAATATCATCTTGTATACCGCAGTACGTATCTAGGCGCGGCGACTGGATCACGTACTGCTACATGTGAGTCTCTGGCTAGCTCTCTGCACTACCAATACGGTTCTCTCACTCTTTCAGTCTCTCTCTCTCGCCTTGCACACACGATACGACACGAAGCAGCAGAAGAAGAACGCAATACGCAGTTCGTTCCCAAGCACATGCAGCTAAAGGCAGGGCAGGGTACCTGAGGTATTCCGTACGGGTCTGGCAATTTCGTCCCACTCGCTTGCGCGCAGCACGGGCCAGCACGCGACGTTCAGTTCGTTCTCCTCTGACTCTCTGGCAACGCAACTGAGAGCGGGAAACACGCCAAAAAATCATAGCGACAGGGGGAAGAGCTACCAAATGCCATGCCCCACCTCCCATTTTAAGGTACAAGTACGTGTACCTCATTGCAAACATTGAGGCACTCGCTCGTGCTGCTGAAAGTAGGGGAAACTAAAGTATCTTATCTTCTTGCTAGACCAGGGCATCTCGTACCTCGACTGGAGGCTTGATTGTATCCCATTTCCATTTCCCGAGATGCGCATCGCAACCACCAGTACGGAGTTGCACCTCAACATGGAGATCAGGTAAACCGCGTATAACGAGTCGAGAGAGAGGCAGAGATCTACCCAAGGTACGGAACAAAATAGATAGAAACAAGCAGACCAGAAAAAGAAAGGTAAGTGATGCCATATACATTACGCAGTATTTAATGATAGGTGCAGCAGCCTCAGGTAGGTGAGTAAGGTACCTGAGGTCGAGAGTAAGGTAGGTACATTGGTGACAGGGCCGCGACAGCGAGGGAAAGTACCCCCACTAAAAAGTATCCGTTTGGAACGGCTTCTTTCCCGGACCCCTGTCCTTCATCGCATGCTTGTTGAACCTCACACACACCACACTCGCGACTCACCACTCACACACCTTGGACCTCTCTCGTCCTCCTCACTTTCCTTTGCGCCCAAGCTCTCCAGCAGACCAGCAGACCTCCCATCCTCGTCGCACTTGCCTGCTCTCTGTCATCAAGCTCAGACGACCACTCTGACTGGCCCTTTGCGACCCCTTCTCCCTCTCTCGAGTCTCTACCCCCATCGCTTTACATACGGTCTGATCGTACGGTACTTCGTACCCACCATACGGTCTACGGATACCTCACAGTCTTACACCGTATCGCATTCCCACCGTTCTTGTCCAAGCCATCTACCGCTCATCAACCTCCCACGCCAGTGCCGCCGTCTACCTAGACTGACACTGACTGACACACTTCCACTCATCGGTCGTTCTCTCTGTCTGTCTGTCTGCCCAGCTACCCACGCCTCCCTCCTTCCTTCCTCAAAGTACCTACACGCACACTCCAAGGTACCTCACCTCTCTCCTACCCGGGGGTAGCCACTCACGACGGGCCCACGCCTCGTTCTTCCTCCTTCGCAAGGGACTGACTGGACCGTGTGAGCCTCCATCAACCGGGCCTCCTGGCAAGGGCAAAGCCTCTTCTCGTCACCCTCTCGCAAATAAGTACCCCCAGCAACCCGCTCTACCTCCCGTTTTTCTTCTCTCCCTTTCCCGTCTTTCCTCTGCCACCATTTACAGGTCTTCTTTTTTTCTTGCCATTATTCCCCAGAAGAGGTTCTATTGAACTCTTTTATACCCAAGACCTAACACCACCCCCTCGACACGACCAATACAGTACTTTTAGTAGTGCTTTTCTAAAAAGACCTTTTCATTGTGATACCCAAGTCTACCGCCTGACTTTTTGATACCCAATTCCCCTTTCTCAACACCACACATCATACACAATGGCCGAAGAACAGAAGCCCGTCGAGGTCCCCAAGGAGACTGTCCCTGCCACCACCGCCGCTGAGGCCCCCGCCGCCGAGACGAAGCCCGTCGAGACCACGGAGACTCCCGCCGCCGCCCCTGTCGCCGCCGAGACTGCCACCGAGACACCGGCTACCACCACCGCCACCGAGACACCTGCTGAGGCCGCTGCCACTGAGGCTGCTGCCCCCGTTGAGGAGGCCAAGAAGGAGGTTGTCCCCGTCGAGGAGGGCACCCTCGAGCACAAGGGCATTAACTTCCCCAAGTAAGTATAAGCGCGCTTCAAGACCATTGTGTAGCATGTGCTAACGGCTATCCCCCAGGAACTTCATCTACTCCAAGGAGTTCTTCTGGTTCGGATCCGATGCTGTCGAGTCCAAGAACCTCTCCTCTTACCTGAAGAGCGAGAAGTCTACCGAGACTGCCCACCACAACGCCGCCTGGGCCTCCCACACCGGCAAGGGTCTCCTCTTCTTCGGCGACAAGGCCGCTCCCCAGGGTGTCATCAACTTGGTATGTTTCACACTATGACTTGCACCGATAATATCATGCTAACGACTATTCTCTAGGCGGATGCCTCTGAGCCTGCTGCCGATGGCGCCAACAAGTTCCACTTCACCGCCAAGGGCCACAAGCACACCTTCAAGGCTGCCAACGCCGAGGACCGCGACAACTGGATCTCCCAGCTGAAGCTCAAGGTCGCTGAGGCCAAGGAGCTCGCTTCCACCGTCACCGAGACTGAGGCCTACAAGACTGCTCTTGATGCTTTCAAGCCCGCCAAGAAGGAGGAGAAGAAGGAGGAGAAGGCTGTCGAGGCCCCCGCTACTGAGGCCGTCGCCGCCACCGAGACCCCTGCTGCTGAGACCGCCGCTGTCCCCACCACCGAGGAGGCCGTTGCTGAGACCCCCAAGGAGGAGGAGGTCAAGAAGGATGAGCCTAAGCGTCGCTCTGCCAGCCGCAAGCGTGCCTCTATCTTCGGCAGCCTGCTCGGCAAGAAGGAGGAGTCCAAGAAGGAGGAGAAGGAGGAGACTCCTGTTGTCCCCGCCGTCGCCGAGACCCCCAAGGAGGAGACCCCCGCTGCCCCTGCTGCCACCGAGACCCCCGTCGCTGAGGTCCCCGCTGTCGAGGCCCCCGTCACTCCCGCTGCTGAGACTCCTGTCACCGCTGCCACTGAGACCGCTGCTGAGGACAAGCCCATCGAGGCCGCCAAGGAGGAGAAGAAGCCCCTTCCCACCAAGCGCAACAGCATCTTCGGTGTCTTCGGCAAGAAGGAGAAGAAGGCTGCCGCCGCTGCTGAGGCCGAGACTCCGGCCCCGGCCAAGGAGACCGAGGTCACTCCCGCTGCTGAGTCCGCCCCTGTCATCCCTCCCGTTGAGGCCACCACTCCCCTCGCTGTCGACGTTGCCAACCCTGGCACTGTTCCCGTCGAGAACAAGGAGGTCACCCCCGCCACCAACGGCGAGCCCCGCCCCGACCTCAAGGAGAAGCGCAAGTCTTCCCTTCCCTTCGGCTTCGGCAAGCGTGATAAGTCCCCTGCCAAGTCCCCTGCCCACTCCGACAACGAGGAGACTGAGAAGCAGGAGAAGACCAGCGCCTTCTCCAAGCTCCGTGCTACCATCAAGGGCCGTGGCAAGACTGAGAAGCCTGCCGACAAGCTCGAGAAGACCGAGGAGAAGCCTGAGGAGACCCCCGCTGTTGCCACCGAGACTCCTGCTGCCGAGACCTCCAAGGCCACTGAGGAGCCCGAGAACAAGCCCGAGAACGTCGCTTCTTCCACTCCTGCCCCCGTCACCGCCGCCGCATAGAATGCGAGATGGGGTTCGCTGTCTCTTCGTCGCAAGAGCCAGCGTCGGTCGTCATGATCAACTGAATGAAGCAAAAAACGTATAACAAAACGCCACAAAAAAAGTGCAATCGCATCGGATCGAGATTCGGAGGAAGAGCAACATCACGTGACAACTCATTTCACTTGGATGGGTTTGTCTGGAATCGGATCTGCATTTCAAGATACCCCGTCAAGACTGGTTCTACCTGATACCCTTTCCTATTTCCCTCTTTACACAGCACACGCATCGGAAGGCGAAAACTGGCGGGAGGTGATTCCGTTCCACTTTCAGTCGTTTCGAAGTCATTTCTGCTCATTGTTTTTTTGTTTTGATTTGTTTTCCACAAGTATCCTGCTTTGATGCTTTGATACCCAGTTATACCCGTCGCTCCAGACAAGAACACGAGAAGAAAATACCCACGACAAAAAATTCGAAGCGCCTTGGTCCGACAAGATGGACGGACCTCTTGTGTGTGTTGGTTCATATCGGGCTAGGGTCAGGAATCGTCAGATTTGAGTTTGGAGATGCTGTTGGTGGAAAAAGACTGCATGGAACCGTCTGTGCTGGCCACTAGGGCCGGTGTCAGCTTGTTCGCATTCACTTAATACTTAATAGAAGCTCGTTGCGTGTTGTCTAGAATCGTGTGTGCGTTCCCCCCTTGATCTCTTGCGCCATGTGACACTTGTGACATGTGAGTCAGTTTCCTGTGGCTCGGTCTTGTTCGCTCTGGCGTGTACACGTAAGTCCATGTCAGTCACGTCCGTCCGCGTCCTCGATGTTTTGACGTACAAGTCTAGTTTCGATAACGGTCAGTCAGTTATTGTGTCTAAGCATGACCAGGTCCAAGCTCACTCACTTCGAACTCCGTACCCCAAATTCTTTTTCACCACGCGAGCTCCGTCCGGATCGAGAGACTGTCGACTTTCGTGTTCCAGAAGGGGGTCAGTCAACAAGCGTGAAACGGATGCAACGCTACGCGATTTTATGGCCGAGCCGTCGTCCATGTACCCCAGGTTTCTGATTTGCGTCAGATGAATGTTGGAATGGTAAGGCAGATTGTCAGATTGAGATTCGATCGAGAGGTGCCTTGCGTTTTTGATGTTTTGCTTGCCATCACGTGTGGGCTGGGTTACATTCAACTTCTTAAGACCGTAAGAGTCAGGACGTAGGCGAGGAAGGTGTGAGATGCGATCGGGTGCAAAGGAGGAGGGAAACTTCTCATCAGCTCGGAAAGTGACGGTAATGGCGAAAATGTGTGTGCTCTCTCTTCGTCTTCGTCTGGCCTCGTGTTCGAAGTACGAACATACGTCTTGTCCTTTGAGGGGGAAGCGAACGGACGGATGGATGGATCTCTTTCGCAGTAGTCGCATGCGCCTCAGGTTCGTCTCGCCTCTTCCGTGTGTGCGTGTGTTCAGGGCAAGTATGCATGTCACTTTGGCCGCTCTTCGTATATGCGAGAGAGGGGCACTGAGGCTGTCGGGTGGAAAGGGGATGTGGAGGGCGTCGCGGCGTGTAAGGTCATAGAAGCATGGTCAAGTGTTTGACTGATGCGCAACCCAGCGTTGCGACAAAGAGGAGTGGAGTTGTAAGGCCATGGTATGGGCTTGGACGATTTAAGCATCTTCGGTACAGCGTTCTAGTTCTCAGGATCTTGCAATGTTCCGTATGAGAAGTCTTCGAGATCTGTACCTGGAGGTGGCTGAGTTGAGGTCCATGGGTTTGTATCAATTCAGTTGGTGAAGCAGAGCGGGGACCCGGAAATCTTCCTTCTCGTGTACTAGAGCAACTCATTGTAGCCAGAGACGAGATATTCTGGGAGAGCGCGGAAGAGCTCTGATATCGGGCTGGCTCTCTCAACGAGCTCGGAGACCTGAAAGGGCGGATGAACGGTGGGCCTGTGTTGCCGCTCCATGGTCATCGTGTGTGTCTTGCGAGCTCTCGCGGGAGAGAGAGGTGCTATGGTCAAGTTCATCTCGAAACTCGTCTTTCCGGAACGGGTTTACGTAACTGTTCTAACTCTAGCCATTTGCTATGACTAGAGCCAGTAGACCGTTTTTTTGCGGTTTCTAAAACGGTACGGTATGTACGGTAACGAGCATGGTCCAAAGTAAAGATGTTACTCAAGCTTCCTGAACAAAATGACGAATTCTCTTCCCCTGTCTGCCCAGTCTGTCTCTCTGTCTCTTGGGATGGTGTTAGACAGGCACAAATGCCTTGACCAACTAACGTCAGTCTAGAGGATTCTCTTCCGAAATCTGTGAATGATCTCGTGGATCGTGAGATAATGACTTGCATACTTAGATTAAGGAAATGTTACGACGGGCCGGGATGCCGAAGGTTGAAGTTGGACGTAAAAGTCGGCGCGAATCTTTGTTATCCACATTTGCTAGGGCGGGTCGATATCCGCACATGCAGGTCTAGACTCTATTCAAGAGTTGATAGTGGTGGAGACGGAGCTGTGGATTTTTTTGCTTTCCCACTTTATCTTGAACCTTTAATCCTGCTTGTGGGTGTGGATAATGCGAGTAAGTACGTTTCTGTAGTGGAGAAGGAGATGATGAATGTAGAGGAGACGACGGAAGCAGGTCCGATTTTGAGTTGTTTGAGAGATTCCGAGAACGGAAGCATCGAGATCATGGTCGATAATCAGTGTGAGCAAAATGACAGCAGGTATTCGTAACGTCAGGGAAGGAGTAGCAATATTCTGCTCTCGTCATGGAAGCTCGGAAGGGCGCACTCGCCTTGGACCATACCGTGACGCCCATAATTAGGTGTAAAAGGGTAAGCAAAACCGCAGAAATTGCAGCAAATGGCAACAAGGCAGAGGCAGGCTGGATCCTTCAATGCCTCAGCGAAGCTAAGCATGGTCAGGAACGAGGGCTGTCGACCACTCTGGCTCGCCACTTTCCCCTCAGCCAATGACGGGAGCGAACAGTTTTAGAATTGTGTCTAAACACCCAAGGCCTTAGCAAGAGATGTTGGGATCACCTCTAGAACCACCATTGTATTTTCTGCGTGTTTTCGGTAAGGAAGGCGCTTATTGCTTCACTCTAGTTTCAACTTCCTTTGGACGTACCTATCCATCTGTAAGTGAAATCTTTGGCCTCTCCTAGACTGGAGAGCACCTCAAGTTGATACTCTGATTGTTGGCCTCAGCATGGAAAACATGTCTGATGCTCATAGCCTGCCCATAGGTCTGATTCTCCCGCAGCTAAGGCAAGTCATCAGTGCTGCACGAGACGGTGCTGATGTAATCCTGGTCAAGGGCAGCCAAAATTCTCGATCCTGAAGATATAAGACAATATCGGGTAATGGTATATGACTAGAGACTTTCGCCTCGTTCAGCACTGTCGTAGCCTGTCACTAAGCTTGTACGAGTAGGCCAAAGGTGACGCAGAGGCTGGCCGTAGGAAACCTTCACTTGGGCACATGGATACAAGGAGAAACAAGAAACAAGCACCGCAGAAAGACTAATGCACAATATTGGATAGACCGATCCAGTGCATACTGCAGAAGAAACGAACGACGCGAAAACTACTACTGCTAGAGGGACATTTGTGACCGTTTGCGACAACTTTAATACTGAATATTTTGCAGTAATCTGACTTCTAGCCAAGGACTGCAGTCTTAATTTGCATTCACACGCAACTGTTGAAAAGAACGACACTTCAGATTTGACTTGATTTATCCTTTAGTCACGGGTCGACGTCAGCCCACGAAGGAAGGTTAAGCTGCACACAACAGGATCTTTCACTCGTATAAGAAGAACACCGTATATTTAGGTGCTGTGTGCCTGCTATAAGGAACCTGTGGCCCAAAGAAATACGCACATGCTAGGGAACAATATGAAAGGGTGATGGCGTACAGATACATTCGCAGTGATTGAGCTTTCCCACGTATTTACGTGTCTAGAATGAACTGAACGACAAATAAGGCAATCCTGATCTTGTTGCCTTGGGAAATAAAGCTAAAGGAGGTAATGAATGGACTTGAACGGTATCTGTGTTCTGGGGCGTTTGGGTGTCCAAAGAGCGAGTGCGTACATTTGAAGCTACTGAACGAGTGGGAAACGGCACGATACATGATACAAAAGGTCCCTCATTTCCACTCCTTATGTCTCGCCTGATTCAAAGTCAGGTAAATCCTTCAAGGACATCACGGATGTTTCTGATGCATTCAGCGCAGTATAAATGGTTGGAAGAGGGTTCATCGGAATCTGCGCTTGCGTCACATTAAGGTTGGAAGTTCTGGCTTCGGGAGAGATCCTTAGACTATGAAGACCGCTTCTAAACGACTTTAAATGAGTTCACTGGCCAAGACAGGTTGCTAAGAATTCGGAAGATTCTCCAAACAGGCATTTAATTGATCAAGGAGCTCAGCTCATTGAAAATTCGAGTGTCCTTTGATTTCACTGAAGAGCTGGTGACTTAAAAAATTCCTCGTTGATATTCAATTTTTTCTCTGATCCCGCTGTGCTTGGCTATACTAATCGAAGCAGAAGCTGATCGGGATTGCATCTCCGTGGCTTGCTGTAAGGAGGCACTTCTAGCAACGTTCTTTTCTACTTTTGAGCCTCGAAGCCACGATGAGATCCGAAAAGTCGTCGCTTCCGATCAGTTTGCATTCCAGTGAAGCAGCATCGAAGCTGGAGCAGCCTTCCTGAAGTTGTGTCAAGCTGCATGATTTAGAGCTTACTGAAGACTACCAGACAAGACGAAAGAATACAAGGCACATCTTAGAGGTTGTCTCAATCAAAAGTACCATCATTCAGCTAACGTTTGGTTACATCTGACTTTGCAATCCAGGTTTCGACCAGACACTACCTATGTAGACATATACGAAATAAAGCTCAGTTCACTTCATCATGTTGAGATTCTCTTAGAGAAGTAGAAAAAGAAGTCAAGAGAAACCACACCAGCGACTCTCATGTCCTTGGGAAGACTGTGTGAAGTACTGCAGAGTTAACACTCAAGTGGCTTCAATGTACTCTGTCACAAGTGGTCAATCATCGTCGCTGTTGATGTGGACGCGTATGAGGTGAGGTTGATCAACCCGAAAGTCGAAGCTTCCGCACAGCGCAGACACTGTGCGGGAACGGTCCGCGTCTCCACTTTAAAATTTCCATGCCAGGCGCAACTGCAGTAAAGCCGGCGGACAAGTTTGGGACTTCTTCTACTTGGAACCTGCAAAATCAACCATGGATATTCTCAAAGTGTTGTCGCGCGGCATCAAGCAGCCTGCGAAGGGCGCCAAGAACGCAAACAAAGGAGCGGCCAACCTGCCATCCGCCGGCAACCGAACGAACCCCCAACTCTTCCACGACGAGGTGTCTTCAGCGCGGGGCAACAAGAGGAAGCGAGGCAAAGAAGAGGTCGAAGAGAAGGAAGAGGAACAACTGCCCGAGGTCGATTTCTTCGCGCCCCCTAAGTCCGAAACCCCCAAAGAATCCGAAAATGCCAAACAGCCCACCGCGAAAGCCAAAAAGGCCGACAAGGCGTCCTCTGTAAAGGCGACACTGCTCCCCGAGGACGAGTGCCGACAGATCCTTCGCTCCCACCGACTGAAGCTTACGCTCCTCTCCGAGCGCCACAAGAAGGCCTCCAAGGTCACTAAGAGCAAGAAGAAAAAGGTCGCTGTCGAGGTTGAGAAGGAGACGAACCAGCTGCACCCGCAGCCCTTGACTTCTTTCCGCGAGCTTCAGACGAACTACAATATTGCGCCGCTGCTGGCGGACAACCTCACGCATCAGGGATTCAAGGTGCCAACCGAGGTGCAGCTGGGCGCCTTGCCTCTGCTGCTGAAGCCAGATTTGGCACTGAAGGAAGTGCCGAATAATGAGGAGCTTGGAGATGTCTCAAAGGGGGTGGATTTCCTCGCCGTTGCGCCGACAGGCAGCGGAAAGACGATCAGCTTCCTGATCCCCGCGATCAACTCCATCATGCACAAGAGAGAGTCCAGCGAGGAAAAGGATGAGCACAATCTGTCTGCGATCATCATTGCGCCGACAAGAGAGCTGGTTTTCCAGATTGTGAACGAGGGACGCAAGCTGGCCTTGAACTCTGGTATCAAGATCGCCGGCATGAAGAAGGGCATGCGCTTCGCAGTTGCGGAAGAAGATAAGGCCGAGAGCGAGGATGAGGACGAGGACAAGGACGAGGATGAGGAAGAGAGCGAGAAGTCGGAAGATGATGAGGATGAGGACGAGGACAGCGAGACCGAGCAGGTCAAGTCAAAGTCTGTCGTGAAGGCTGACATCCTCGTCACAACACCTGCACTATTCTACAACTTCCTTACGGCGTCGTCAAAGACGGATCGCAAAGTACCGACTGTCACATCATTGATTCTTGACGAGGCGGACGTGTTGTTGGATCCCCTGTTCCGCGAACAGACCATGGCCATCTGGTCTGCCTGTCCTAACCCGGAGCTGAGAACTACGTTCTGGTCTGCGACTTTCGGTTCCAACATCGAGACTTTGGTGACTGAGGCACAGTTGGCGAGACCGGCGTCCAAACCGTTGATTCGTTTGGTAGTCGGTCTGAAGGACACAGCCGTCCCCAACGTCACACACAAGTTGATCTACACCGCAACCGAGAAGGGCAAGCTATTAGGTCTTCGCCAGCTCCTTCACCCCACAGCAGGAGACGACTCAGGGCCACCTCTCCGGCCTCCGTTCCTGGTCTTCACCCAGACCATTGAGCGCGCCACGGCCCTGGAAGAGGAGCTCAAATACGACATTCCCCTCGCCGCCGGCGGTCCCACCAGAATCGCCGCCCTGCACAGCGGCCTCGCCGACAAGGCCCGCGCGAACATCATGCGCCGCTTCCGCGCCGGCGAGATCTGGATTCTCATCACGACGGACGTGCTCGCGCGCGGCGTGGACTTTGCTGGCGTCAACGGCGTCGTGAACTACGACGTGCCCGGCTCGAGCGCCGCGTACGTCCACCGCGCAGGACGAACCGGCCGCGCGGGACGCGAGGGCGGCGTCGCCGTGACATTTTACACAACGGACGATATTCCCTTTGTCAAGACGGTCGCCAACGTCATCGCCGCGAGCGAGAGGCAGGCGGGCAAGAAGGGCGAGGAGGCCAACGTGCAAAAGTGGCTGCTCGACGCGCTGCCGAACGTGAGCAAGGAGGACAAGAAGAAGATCCGGGAAAAGGGCGTCGAGGCGAGGCGGAGCCACGGGGCGGCCATGATTTCGTCAAAGAGTAAGTGGGAGAGGCGCAAGGATGCGAATAGGGAGGGGGCCACGGCCGCGAATAAGATTCGGATTAAGAATGCACGGAGGGTGGGTGATGACGAGGCCGGTGCCGAATGGGGCGGTATCGATGACTGAGGGAAGGAGGTTTCCGTCTTCAAAAAGGCGTTGAAAATAAAAGCTTTTATTGATATTACCTGTTTGAAGAGCGATTCCATCCATTTACTCACTCTAAGCCCTGCCTGTCATGTCAAGTGATGCTAGCCACTTAACGTGGATCAAGCTTGGTTAGAGACGCGAGGGCACGAAGGCGTTCTTCTCAGGTGAACGCGTGATGAGTCAAGTAAGTCTGTTGCTATCCAGTGAGTGTACTGTCGAGGAGAGGCAACATATACACGCTTCCGAGAGGGATGGGTTTGTGTAGGAGAGTGTGTTGCGTGAGCAGAGAACATACAATCCTCTCATTGATTAAACAGAATGCGTAAGGGAGTGTCAGACTCTTTACTTTTGATGGGGTTGACTTGATTAGCACAAACAAAGTCCTGTGAACTCGAAGTCGAGAGTCGGGGTTTCTTTTTACTCGAATGTGTATAACTTCATCCGATGGGTGGTATATCAACATTAAAAATGGAAAATAAAATAGACAACGAAATAATAGAGTTAAAACCACGCCGGCGCCTCCTGGAGACTGTAGAGAATGCGGAAGAAGTGAACTTCTTCTCAGCCACCTTCATCCGTCATTTGAAATCTTTCCTTCTTTCCACATAATCTTCTCCTCTCCCACCCCGCTCATGCATCATCCCCCTTTAGCCATACTGCTGCCTCAACGGCAACTTCCTATCAAGCGTATGGAAAGCCTGCGTCCTGGGCGTATACGGCACGACCCCGACCCGCGGACTCGCCGGCCCGCCCTTGGCGTGCCAATCCCTCATCTCCCACTCCCTCCCCTCCTTCGCATAATCCACCGGCGAGCTGCCGTCGCTACTGCCCTTGCCGTCGTCGTCCTCGTCGCCGTCGACTTTATCGCCCGCGTTCGGCCACAGCACGTACAGCGCGATGCCCAAGTTGGCGAGGTAGAGCGCGAGCATGTAGACCGTCACGGCGAAGGTGCCCTTTGCGAGCTGGCAGCTCTTGTAGGCGCTAAAGGGGCGGGCGTAGTCGCACGACTTGGCGATGTACCAGGCGATCGAGGACGGGTAGCGCGGGTCGGCGTGGTCGGGTCCCATTTGGCCGTAGACGGAGACGGTGTAGAGGGCGACCATGGCGATGTTGATGCCAGCGGCGAGGAGGGGGAACCAGAACTTCATGATGAAGGCGACGAGTTTGGTGAGGAGGAGGAAGAGGGTGATTACGGAGATGGCGACGTTGAAGTCTGTGAGTCTATGATTTTAAAAGGTTTAGCTGTAATGGTCTTTTGGTAGAAGGGAACAGGATATGGCGAGCACTCACGTTCGTGTCCATACAAAGGGGACCTTGGGGTAGGGCTCATAATTTGCGTAGGCGTAGAGAATCATCTTTGGGTTCGAGTTGAAGCCGTAGGCGTGCCCGACCTCCCAGAGCTTGGTCCGGTAGAGGTCCGGCTGCGCGATGCCGAAGAGGACGAGGAGCGGGACGAGGCCGGCCAACTCCAGCGGCATGAGCGTCCACATCCATTTCCGCAGCAGCCATTTCCTGTGCAAGATCTTGTACGTCATCTTTCCTTCCTCTCCTTTGCTCTGCTCCGTTCCTTATCGTGTATTCGTGTTTGACGAGAGGTGTGTCAGTGCCCGTGTCGCCTTGGGGGGGCTGTCCTCTTAATAAAGTCGTTGGGTTGTAACTCTCTCCCCTCTGTGCCTCTCTTTGCCAAGACTTTTGGGGTTCAAAGCGAGGTCCTTGTATTCCTAGGCGCAGTTGTTCGCCAAAGCAAACAATAGGGTTTTACATTGGCCAAGTACCCAGCACTCGAACGCAATGAGAAGAACCTCGCGATCTGACTTGCGGGATTCGAGCTTCACTGTCGTCTTCGTCGTTTCGACAGGAGGTCGAATCTTCAATGAGAGTGAAGAGTGAGAAAAGGGACCAAGAGTAAAGAATGAGCCTCCCAATGGGTCGGATGGGGGCAGGGTGGCAGTTTAAGGGCCATATCTCCCTCCCTTCTGCAGGCCAACCCATTCGCCGCCGCCCGTTTGCTCCATTCATTCATCGCCATTCACCTGTCCAAAGAGGGGGTTAGGCGGGCGGGTGGCCGGGTAAGCTCAGGGCAATGGGGGTTGAAAGGGCCGCTGAGCTGCATGTGCTGTGGTTGACCGACGGTGCGCCGTCACAACGGGGAGGTCCAATGAGGAGCGGAGTTGATGAGGGATGCTAAGCGCCGAGTTCGAGAGGGGCCGTTCAATTGGTCGGCCTCCGTGCGGATGAGCCAATGGGGGCGGCAAGATGCGACGTTGCGCACAATACCCGCCTCGATGAGAGCAGGGGGGGCTTCGGGGGCCACTGCTGTTCCAGTATTGGATGCCAATAGGATTGGCCGGTGAATGAGAGGTTGGTTGGCCATGTTGGATTGCACATACTGCAGTACGGACTACGGAGTAGGTGGGTGAGCCAGGTGAGATCAGCTTGTTCGTGCCATGCTGCTGCGATGCAACAGCAGATGTGGCAGGATATCAGCAAGAAAAGTCAGCAAACTTGTCCTTTATTCTGCAGTAGACACACGACAATGGATGCTTCATATCCTGGAAGTTGAAACCAACAACGCGATTGTGATAATGCTGGAACCGCGCCTGGGGTCCGTGATGATAAGCGCCCGTTGGGCACATCTTCCCACGATACCCGGATCCGAGAAGCCGGCACCGTGATGGCACGTTGAGGAGTGCCTCGATAGATACCCCAGCTCAGGTAAGGATCGACTGACGACAAAATACCTTAGGAGGCAATCGGCCGCATTCTGATGTCCATCCACAATGTATGCCAGCCAGCAAGTGTGGCGAAACACCAAGCACTGACAAGCAGGCAGTATGCACTACATACCACATGCATTCGCTTGTTCAGCCGGTGTGCTGGTCGACCGAAAATAAGCCTCTATTCTGGCTCTGGTGGTGATCGGAGGAGTGTAAGACAAGGCTGGAGTGCAGTCGCACAAGTGGGTGCATCCCACGCTTGCGGGCTTTTTTGAGCTTATGTGAGCGACCATCTGATCTGCCGGCAGTGAAGAAGGATGTGGTTGCCAAAGAGATATTAATAGAGGGGCAGAGAGGGATGGGAAAGTCCCACGAGAATAAAAATGCGATTTTGGGGCCGCCATGTTCTTCAATCCTTAGTCTTGGCCGCGAACGTGTATTGCCACTGTCTATCAACGTCGATCGTGTCGTTTGACTTATACCCAAGTCTTGCGTAGCGTTTAAGCTGTCAAACTAGACTTGACAAGCGTGCACGCAGATCAGTCGGACGAACCATGCGGGCCGCTCAACTCTGCTCGCCAACAGCCACAAATGCCAGGTCTTTGCATCGTGGACTGTGGCGATCCGTATATCTGGCTGCCTGGCAACAAAGTCGGACCGCTGAAAGACGAGTATTGTGTCCATCAACGAAGAGCTGCGTCACTGATAGGTAGATGATCGGATTATCCGTGAAACTAAACTCGGCCGGAGCCGATGGCGCCTCGTCGCTGAATCGAAAATGAGAATCCCATGCGTAAAGAGGGAGGTTTGAAACGAGATAATGTTCCTCGCGATGGACCGGAGTGTATCTCCTTCACTTAATGCGAGGAATGCTGCGTATCTCACATCGGGATTGTGATCCCCGCAACTCCGACTGGCATTGAGAGGTAATTGAGACCTTGAGACCATTTCTCCTTGCGTCATGACCAACGGAACGAACCAGTTTGATGATACAAATGATTTCGTATTTGCTGCCCGCGACTATCAATTACGGTGCCGAAAATGACTGGCCTGCTGAGGTTGCAAAAAATTCCGTTGGATTCGTGGCATGCGTTATTGAGGATCAGGAGACAACGATGAACCCGATGTTCGACTTTTTCTTAACAACGCAAATCCAAAGACTGGACATGAACCTCGCTGTCTCGTAGTTTTGCGAGTAACTTAGGGTTGTGAGCGATTGGTTGGTCATTGAGCGAGTATCGCGGACCGTATAGCGGGATAAATCGTCCGGAGGGTTTATAAGCATTCCTTCCTAGCGGAACATCCAATGGGAGCGCCGACCGAGAGCAATAACATTTGACGTGGCAGGGATACAGGTCGGGAATAAGGCGTATGAGATGGATGGAGGAAAGACACCCTCTGTCACCATATATCTTGACCGAGACAAGGTCGCGAGAGATGTTGAACGGGAAAGGATCCCGCGCAGGTTCGAATGCATAGTGCATTTTCCCTGGTTGGGAATGCAGATTTGTATCCCTTCACCGACAGTCGCGACTCGGGGCGGTGCCCGGATCCGAGGTGAGACCTGGAGAGTCTGAAATCCAACGTTGCCTCGTACGGGGAACAATGTGCAACAAGATCACGGTCCACGGCTTCACGGTTTTTGATATTCTTGGCGCCAAGGAGATAGCAAAGCCCTTGAACCACCCTGCATGGCGATCGACACTATGGGTTCAGTGGTTCAGTCGCGAGTATGTAAGCCACATCTCTGCTTGTCTGGTTCGAGAAAGTATTTCGCGATGACGGAATGCGAGGCCAAGTGCCGGGACACTTGCTAAATGTATAGCCCGGCCAGCCTAGTCTTCCGCACGGAGCCCGGCACAGACAGTTGTAGGCCGGCGTCATCGTATGATGACTGCTCTGGGGTGACAGCGGCGTCACTGCTATCGACGCAGGAGAGGCACTAGGCGCGAGGTATGTGGATGAGGAGAATACAGATAGAGGCGCTACTTTCTCGTCCTTTTTCACCCGAATCGCTTGAGGGTGAGGGAGGTGTCTTGGTCCAGAAGGCAGTTGGCGCATAGATTGATAGAGTTTTCCAGGCTGTGTTCTTTTTCTTCTTCTTTTGCCAGGTGGTGCTACGTCTCTGGGGTAGGGAAATCAAAATTCGAAAGTAACGCCCGGATGCGAACAGCAACTGAGACAGATTGAAAGACCCATGTCGCAAAGCTGCTAAACGTTGATCTGCGGGCTGGCGTTGGAGAGGGCAATATGTTGGTACCTCTTCGTAGGTAGGCTTCCGTAGTTGGATGTTGACATGTCAAAATGGGAGATTAACACTTTTGGGCTGTTGCGGCGGTCAGGCTGGGGGTCACGGAGCCGCAGCTTTCAGAAAAGAAATGAAGAGTTAACAACGACTGGAGGTGGCTGCTTCTGCATCTACGTCTGCAATCCAACGACGTGGAAGTTGACGCTGGTGAGTGAGTTGTGACTGCTTCCTGACAAGAGACTGACAGAACTGACAAGAGCTTCCTTCCGGATTGGGGCCAATGAGAATGGCAGGTGACGATCATCGATCGGCGAGCTCGGGGTGGGGGCGACCACGGTCTGGACCGCGCCAGTTCGAGACCGACAGGGGAGAGCGGATGACCAGGGCTCTTTCCCTTCTGGTAGGATCCACTATATGGTCAGGTACCCAAGTACTGAGCGGAACCCTGCCCTATCCTGGGACGTGTGGAGTGGAGCTCCCTTTCGGATCCATTGATCCATTGATCCAATCCCAATGCTTGGCTCGTTGTTGGCTCTTTCCTATCCGGACATTTCGAAGCCATCCGTCGGGTTCGCTTTGCTGCATCTACGCCGTTGCTGACGACGGCGCAACTTTTCGGCTACGCTTGTGGAATGTTCAAAACCCTCTTCTTTGATTGAATGCGTGAGACATCTTACCTTGAGCACACACACGGTTTATCGTGGGTATGTACCAGATTGACTCGGACTGACGTAAATCCTCTGCCAAGTGCCGGGCGTCACGGAAAGTTCGGCGGGTACCTGGCTTGCCGCTTGAGAAGCTATTTTGATACAAGCGTTGGTCGCCGTCTTCAGCTTTCATTCTTTCTCGTCATCCAGTAATGAACGGGTAATGACAGGGAATAACTGCATGGCATGGCAGTTGCGCGGGATATGCAGGCAGCCCGCAGAACCACGGGGCGAAGAGAGAAGCCGCGAGGACAGAAGCGGACGGATCTTCGGGTCTGTTTGCTTTTGAAATGTGCGCCTTGTTGGTTTCTTTCTCGTCATCGCTTCCTGTTTCATTTCCAGATGACTCAAAAGAAGCTGCGCCTACCTACTAGGATGCATTCCTATCAGGTGGAGTGGGTGAAGAGAGCGAGATACGCGAGCCGTTGCCCGGCCTTGTGGAGAGAGATGAAGAAGATCATTTGGCCGGCGCAAGTTGTCTCCAAGTTGCATTGGCAACATGTTTACTGTGTAAGCCGAGCGATGAGAGATCTGCGCAAGATATTAGCATCTTGCATGTCTGTGAAGGCGTTGTAAATCCCCAATCCTCCATACGCGGAATGACCAACTGAGGTGGCCAAGCTTGGGCCCTTTGGTGGACAACGAAACATTACCTTACTGCGTAGGCCTTATTAGGGCTGTGGAGATACGAAGACTGCAGATTACTCACGATTTGACTTGTACCTGTCTTGGAAGATAATTGGACACTGCCGGTGATACCTGAGTAGTTGTAAAGTCCCAATGGTAAGAAAAGGTCACCGAGTTGCGGTTGGGTTGGCGATTGGCATAAGGTAAAGCAGATGAAGTTGGCTAGGTCGTCTGATGCCTGGTGTGGAACTGGGATTGTCCATGTCTGGAAGCAGCAAGGCCAAGGTTGGAGTGGGAGCAATGTCTTGGCCATGGCGCAGAACCCAAGAAATCCAGAGATTCCAGACCCGGGTCCAAAATACCACACTGCCGTCCATCCACAATGCCACCACCACCATCACCACCCCCAGGCCCCAGCTGTGCGGCGTGCCTGCAGTGCGGTCCACTGGCTACCTATGGAGTGCGGATACCAGCCGACAGCTCCGCCCCCAGTCCTAGTCTCCGCCTGAGCCTTCATCCCATCCGCCCTTTCTTTTTGATTCCTCACACCCATTTTAGGTTATTCCTCACATGTGCAGAGAGGGAGGGAGAGAGAGGGCTGCCTGTGTGAGCGTAACGGCCGAGCAGGCACACAACTCGTATCTTGTCATCGCTGGGTGGCCCGCTAGTCCATTGGGATCGAGGAGCCTTCATTCTTCACGTCTACTGATGCTTCTGTCAGTGCTGTTGACGAATGGGCTACCTTACTCAGGAAAGAAGGCATGATGAGATGTATAGATGGATATGGAGTATGCGTGTGTGTGTGAGTATATGTTTTTGCCACTGTCAAATGCGATGGAAGAAAGTGAGTGTAAGGTAAGGTAGTGAGACGAAGCAAATGGCATTGTCGGATTCATCAATTCTGGTGGCTTTTGGTAGTAAAGTAGCTAAGGTACGGAAGTACGCGATGCCGATCGTACCTACCTACCGTACCTACCTATCAAGAGAGAAAGCAAAGGGAAGGAAGGACGGGAGAGGGTGACCTCGAGTTGGCAAGAATGAACGGGAAGGAAGGAGTTCCGCAGCGGGATAGCCCCGTTGGAAGGAAGACACGAAGTACGCAGCAGGTATCAAGGGTACAGTTCCCATTTGTTTGATAATTCCACCTCATGGCTCACACCAGACCTCACCTCTCGTCATGCATTTCCAATTCTTGTCCAATTCACTTCCGAGTTCCCAGTCCCAGACTCCCACGCCTTTTTTCTTCTTTTTTTTCTTTTCTTTTTCTGGTTCCTTCCGCAGACCCCGAAACCCCCAATCTGCCATACCGCCTCGGCCCTCGAATTACCTTAGTTTGTTACCTGACGGAGACTCACAGCCTGACCAGACCAGACCCCCAGTTGCACATCATCCCCGTTTCTGTCACTGCCAGCTGCCAAGAAAGGAGTCGACGTACATACATTCGTCCTTCTGCAAGGTCCTCTGCAGTTTGTTGGACTTCTAGACTCTCCCACCTCCCCACGTTAGATCCATTCGCATAATCATGCCCGCCCACCTACGGTAATAGTTACTAGTAGTCCACCCCCCGGCGCCATATCTCAGCTTTTTTTTTCGCGAGACCATTCCAATCCGGTCCAAGTCCCAAAGGTCCTAAACCGGACCAAACCACGAGAGAAGAAGGACAGACGGTTCCCCAAACATTAACCAATACACGGCGTGCCCTCGCACTGACTCCTCTTTCGACATCGAGATTCCCATTCCGCCTTTCTGTACCATCTCTCGATTCCATCCTACGTCCTCGATCTCCACGTACATCTTCTTACCTATCCACCGCTCCAACCATCGGAAACACAAACAATCACCTTAACGCAGCATCGCAGAGCAGTTCAGTTAGCACCTAGCAGCAGGCCACCAGACCAGACCAGACCAGCAGAGCACATCTCGGAGCCATCGCATCGTCAGCCGCTCGCTCGCCTTGCGCCTCACTCACACCTCAAGCCGTCCTCAACGGGCCGCCTGCCTACCTTTACCGCTCCGACCTCTACGGGCTTGACCTTGCTTTCTCCTCTTGCGGCTTGCCACAATCTGACCAGAACTGCACGAAGCACGTTTGAAGGCACCTTCGCAGCCACGCCTTGCAGCAGCAGCACCAGTTCCCCTTCGCTGTGCTTAAGTTCTAGTAGCTTCAGAACCATCACATTCGCCCGTGCCATCATCTCATACACCGCACCTCGTGTGTGGTGTAGATTGCAGGTACACCCTGGATCGCATTCGATCTCATCCTGGTAATTCATCTCTTTCCTTCTACTCCCTTCTAGTCACGGCACTTGATCGTTTGCTTCTGCCGTCCCTTTACCTTATGCCTTATGACACTCAACGGCGGCTGCCGTAGTGGTGGCACCCTCCCAAAGTTCGGACTGCCAGACCAAGATTGACGATGACACGCTTTCGGAGTATTTTCCGGTTGACCATCCCACAACTTTGGGCTACTACTCCGGCCGTCTCGTCTCTGTGGCTGCGATAGTGGCAGTCCCATTGTCGCCGTCCAAGTCCGACAAGTCATTATTGTCTCCTTTATCCCTATAGCCCTGCTGCTATCTGCTCACTTTGCTTTTATCTTGTATCGACCGCGTCAGGCCAAACTTTGCCTACCTATCCAGTTGACAGGACTCCGTACAGTCAGTCCCTACCTTACCTATGGAACCTTGGTCTCCAACCCCCAAAATCCCCATCACCCATCACCCCAGTCGCTGGCTGTATCCATCGTACTTGCACCTCAAGACTCAAGGCTCAATCCCACCTTACCCTAACTCACCTTGCCTACCCTGTTCAGGCGCGCCCCGATCAAGCCCGCATGTTCCCAGTCACTCCCCTTCCCCGAATCCCAACCCAGGCGTCCGTCCCGTCTAGACTCTTTTCGCTGCAGGCCTTTCCCTTTCCTGTTCATGGCCCTGGCCCGTCAAACCCTCGCTCTATCTCGATCCCCCAATACTCGACTCGCTCGCCAACCACCTGTACCCCGGTTGCAAGGTTAGCTAAGGTAGCAAAGCGCACAGCGCCCGTCTGGCCTGGCATCTCCCTGTCGGTGTTTTCTTTTCTTCTATTTTTCTTACCGCTAGCTCACTGCCCCCCTCTCTCTCCTCTGGGAATACCCGAATTTCACTTACCTACGGATACCTACCTACCTTACCTGACTAAGGTAGCGTTGCCCGCCTAAGCCGTTCCCTTCCCGCGGCACATGGGCTTAGGTTGCGCTCACTCGCTCGCTCACCCGTGGCCTGCAAACTGCTGCTCCCGCTTCCCCCCGTGTCATCGTCCACTGTGTCTGTGCTTGCCGTGCGCCTTTACTTCTGCACTTGCTTCACTCCCGTCTCCGCCGTCGCTAAAAAGGAATCATTTTAGTTTCGGCAGGGGAAGACAACCATAGAGAAGGAGGCCCGAGACGAAATTTTCTAGAACGGACCGACTCTCTCGGCCGCACCTCATCTTCACTCCCTCCCCCCGCGCATTCATGCCGCAGGGTGACGATCGCTTCCCCCAATCCACCATACGACTCCTCGCTCCTCCGTTGCCCTCGACACACCGACCCTATCACGCACCCGGAAACATCACCACAACCCCGACCACGGCAACGAACCCGACGACGAGGACGACGACGACCAGACCGACGACGGCGGACCCGTTCGCTACCGTTCCCACCACCGCCGCCGCGAAACCCGAGGCTTCTACAGCCGCCGTATCTTCTTCCAATACGAACGTCAACCACAAGCGATCGGGTTCACAGCCACAGTCAAGTAACCCACGTTACCATCCCGCCTCGCCCACCTCGACGACATTGAGCCCCGGAGGGTCATGGACAACTCCCGACATTAGTCGGTATGGTTTGACGTATAGCGACACTACTTGCGATCCCTCATTCGACGCCGCGTCTAAGACGCTCTTGACCCCCAGGTCGGACCCGACCTCTCCGACTATCAGGTCGTTTACAGAATCTACCCATCTGTCGAGACCTTCAACGTCCAACGGGAAGCGCCTATCTGACGACGAAAACGCACACGAACGACCAAACCCGTCACCTCTGAAGAAGGCGCGAACTCGACTGGGGCCACCGGGGCACATTAAGCTGCCAAAACAACCAACTGCGTCAGCCATTCTGGCTAGACACAACCAAGGGGTCGTTTCCCCTCTGTTCTTCTCCTCAAACAACAAACGACAGATGCCGCCTCGACCAGCTGCTCTCCCTCCCTCCGACGCTGCAGCCGTCCTGCTAGCTCGTCTGAGGGAGGACCAAGACCGCATTCACACCGTTCGCCTACCCCGCGGAACCGTTCATGCACAAACATCAGCTAGATCTGGGAGTACGCCGGGGAGCAGTAGTCTATCTTCTGCAGACGCCACCCTAACCTCTTCAAAGAGCCCAAATAGCCAGCATCTTCCTCAAGGACTGCAAATTTTGAGAGGAGTTGGCGTGATCGAACTTTTGGAACAGGATGAGCGTCCAACTTTCATCATCGATCTCGCAAATCCCGTCAACGCGCAAAAGTCGGGACTGCATTTGCTATACGCCAATGCGGCGCTCAGGGCTTCCGTGGGTGTCTTGGAATTGCTTTCTGTGGAGGGTGACGATGTCATGAAGAACCCCGACTATATCAACTTCAAAACGTGGGCCACGAGCTTCGTCTTGAACCATGAATCCCTTGACGTCTGCCTTCCTTCTCACAGCTATGGTGGCATCACATGGACATGCTCGACCTTGCGCAAACGATTTCGCTTCGTGAGCGGCAACGCTAGCGCCGTATCAGCACCAGCAGACTCGCCTCCGTTAGCCCATGAATCAGCGGTGCTGGAACAGCGGAGTAGAGGGCCGACACCAAATCAGCCATCAATTGTACCCATGGATGACGAACCCGATTACTTTGGTGATATGGAAGGGGAGCCGCATGAGCTGGACGACACACCAATTGTCGTTGACGATTGTGTGATGATAGACAGTGGTGAGAAGTACCACACCGACGAGTTTACCCAACAGGTCTTCCAAGCAGCGATGATGAGGCCATCATTTGACTGGACCCGCATTCAAACAACCCCGGATTTGAGTGAACATATCCTATTCTGTCGCAACACCGATTGGGCCTCCACATCATTGGGTCCGTTGGAGCACTGGAGTTCAGAATTGAGGGCCATGGCCAACATGGTTATGGGTAGTCCCCACCCTGCGGCCATGTACTGGGGACGGGACAATGTGGCCATCTACAACGAGGCCTACATTGAGCTTGCCGGACAAAAGCACCCTCAACTCATGGGCATGCGTTATCAGGACGCATGGAAAGAGATCTGGTCGGATATCGAGCCTTTGTTCAATAATGCTTGGACAAATGGGCAGTCAATCATGAAGAACGACAACCAGCTATTCATCCTTCGACACGGATTCCTCGAGGAGACATTCTTTTCATGGTCAATTATCCCATTACTGGGTTCTGATGGCCAGGTGGTCGGACTCTACAATCCGGCTTTCGAAAATACTCGCCGCAAGGTCAACGAACGCCGGATGTTGACTTTGCGAGAGGTGGGCGAGAAGACAGCTGCTGCTAAGGACGTCAGAAGCTTCTGGCCGCGGGTCAAGGAAGGATTAGAGTTCAACGACTTGGACGTACCGTTTGCCCTTATCTACTCCGTGAAGGAAGACAATAGCGAGAGTGAGGTATCTTCTATGCACTCTGGAAGCATAGCACACCCACCATTATTACACCTCGAAGGCAGCTTGGGCGTTCCAGAGGGACACCCAGCTGGGCTACCCCAGCTCGACCTAAAGTCATCAGACGACGGCTTCGCTCCCTATATGCGCCAGTCTATGACGATGCAAGGTGCACCCATCATTCTCTCGTCGGAAGCTGGCAACCTGCCAGCAAAGTTACTTGAAGGCTTGGAGTGGCGAGGCTTCGGTGACCCAAGTAAGACTATCGTTATCCTGCCTGTCCACCCTACCACAGCCGGTGAGTCTGTCGTTGGCTTCATCGTCTTGGGCACCAACCCCCGTAGACCCTATGACGAAGACTATCAGCTTTTTATTCATCTCTTATCGAGACAACTTGCGACGTCCATGGCATCGGTCGTACTTTTCGAAGAGGAGATCAAACGAGGACAGAGGGCTGCTCGCTTGGCCGCGATGGATCGTCAAGAATTGCAAATGGAACTCTATTTGAGAACACAAGAGGCAGTCGAAAGCGAATACAAGTTCTCGCGAATGGCAGAATTCGCACCGGTCGGCATGTTCATTGCTAACGACAAGGGCCTCATCAACTTTGCCAACGATATGTGGTGGCAAATCTCGAGGCATCCCAGAACAGAAGACAGTGTCAACACATGGATGCAAAGTGTGAGGGATGAGGATCGATCGGGGGTTGAACTTGCTTGGAGGAAGCTCATTGAAAACAAGGAAGCGATCACCATTGAGTTCAGGTTCAAGTGCAGCCGCCAGAACGGAATGAACACTATCGATACCTGGGTCCTGATGAGTGCTTTCCCGGAACAGACTCAAGAAGGCGACCTGAAGAGTATCTTTGGTTGCATCACCGATATCTCGCCTCAAAAATGGGCCGAGGATTTCCAGAAGCAACGCAGAGAAGAAGCGGTCGAGCTCAAACGCCAACAAGAAAACTTCATCGACATCACGAGTCACGAAATGCGGAATCCATTGAGTGCGGTCCTACAGTGTGCTGATGAAATCGTCAACAGTATAACGGAGTACCGCGCTCAACCGCAGGATCCGACACAACTCGACACCCTATTGGAAAGCTGCACCGAAGCTGCCAGCACTATCAACCTATGCGCCAGCCATCAGAAGCGCATTGTCGATGACGTGCTTACCCTTTCGAAGCTCGACTCGCAACTTCTGCTCGTGACACCCGTCGACTCGCATCCGGTCACGATTGTCAAACACGTCATCAAGATGTTCGAGTCAGAGTTAAACACACACGAGATCAAGCTAGACTTCTCGGTAGACAAAGCCTATAGCACTCACGCTGTCGACTGGGTCAAGTTGGATCCATCTAGGCTGAGGCAGGTTCTGATCAACCTCATGACCAACGCCATCAAATTCACCCAAGGCCGTGAGAAACGCGAAATCACCATGAAGATGAGCGCATCCAAGAATATCACCGAGGTTACCCAAAAAGGGGTGTCATTTTTCCCAACTCGTAAAGAGAAGGAGGATGTTCGGGCTTTGACCCAGGAGAAGGATTGGGGAACAGGAGAGGAAATTAACCTCCATTTCTCCGTCCAAGACACAGGCCCTGGTCTGCGCGAAGATGAGAAAAAGCTACTCTTCCAGCGGTTCTCTCAGGCGTCACCCCGCACCCACGTGCAGTATGGTGGCTCGGGTCTCGGTCTCTTTATCTCTCGCATGCTTGCCGAACTACAGGGCGGTCAGATTGGTGTTGTCTCCGAGAAGGGAATCGGCAGCACTTTCGCATTCTACGTCAAGTGTCGCAAGACGGAATCACCTAGCCTGGAGTCGCCGTCTCTCTCGGCGCTCAACTTGGCGCAACCAGTCAAGAGCGAGCCAACTTCCGCACCATCGACGCCTCCGCTCACAGCCCTGCCTAGAAGGGCTTCCATCAAGAAGTCGGTGGCCCCTGCGACGCCGCTGTACGACGTTTTGATTGTGGAGGACAACATTGTGAATCAGAGGGTTCTACGGAAGCAACTCACAAGCTGCGGCAACACTACATACGTCGCTAACCACGGAGGCGAGGCCCTTGAACAGCTCAAGAAGTCCCGTTTCTGGGCTGGCAACGAGGCTGAGGGCTTCGATCTCAGCGTCATTCTTATGGACCTGGAGATGCCCGTCATGGATGGAATCACGTGCACGAAACGTATCCGTGAATTGGAGAGGGAAGGCACTCTGACTAGGCACATACCCATCATCGCTGTCACGGCATACGCGCGGCCAGAGCAGATCGAGAGCGCGAAAGCCGCCGGTATCGTGAGTAGACCCCCAAACTGCACATATCGAACTTCACTAATATGATGACGTAGGACGACGTGATTTCGAAGCCTTTTAGAATACCGGACTTGCTGCCCAAGGTGAAGGAATTGGTTACGATGTACAACGCGCCACCTACTACCGAGGCCACGCCCCTGGCTTGAGTAGGAAAGCGCCCATAGAGGCTGCGTTCGCATGAAGCCTGTGAACCGCATGCGGTCTTGTCTGAAGCGACGGCAAGAGGCCACTGGAGTTGGATCACTGTTTTATTCATATTTCGAATTGGGTCCTTGCATTTTTTCATTTTTCTCCTTTTTCCGCCAAGACTCGCTATCACACCAGAGAGGTGCGGTAGTACTAGAGAACAGGCCGGGGGCGTTCAAGGAGGGGCAACTGAACAAAAAGACTTGGGAGAAGGTATTGGTTTGTTTCAGTGTGCATAAGACTTGCATTTGAGAGGAGCAAGGCATTTGGAAGCACGAGACTTGGAGTCATGATGCGAGGACGAGTCAAGGAGCATATGGAATCTAAGTGGGCAACAGATCCTACTGACGAATATCTTCAGCGTGTCTTTTTTGATATTCCTGACTCGGAGTATTGTAATGCAAAGATACCCATATTACCATGGTTAAAAATCATTCTCCACGCGTATGCGAAGTTTTAGAATGCAACTCTCTCAAGGTCGTCGTGAACGAAGGTACGGTCATCGTCTTGCCCGTGATTGACCCTTGCTCTACCAATTCAAGCACGGACCATGCCTACGACGCTTACGTAACGAAGATTTTTCTGCGAGAGCGAGCTCCTAGCAAGATCAACCTCGAGGTCAGGGACGAAGCTCACCACTTTCGACAGACATTGATCGCGATACCCGACACACTTCGCGCCTCCCCCGAAAATGCATCAATCGGCGCTACGATCGGCGAGCAGCCGCATAAGACCTGACGTGGTCGCAATCAAGACCTGCATCCGGACCTTTTCCACGACGCAATTGCGTCCCGCGGACGAATCTTCTTCATCGAACTCGAACAGAAACGACAATGGCGACAAATCTTCCTCTTCGCGAGCCTACAACAGGCCTCAACTTACCGGACGAGAGCGCTCCCGCGCCGCGGCTAGCGAGATTGGACAGCTTCTGCGTGGCGGACCGGTGAACAATGCTGCTGCTGCTTCTTCCGGCGGTGCTGCTCAGCCTAGGGGCCTTGATGAGAAGCCTAGGCTTGGTGGTCTCGATGGACCTTCTGGAGCTGGCGGTGCGGTCAAGTTCGTCAAGGCGCCTGTCGGCTTCGGACGTGGTCGCGGTGGTCCCGGCGCGGGCTTCGGCGCTCGTGGAGGACGTGGAGATCTCGCTGGCCGTGGAGGGTTCGCCGGCCGTGGAGGAGGCGAGGGAGCAGGTGGTTTCAGAGGACGCGGAGGCGGCGGCGGCTTCAGGGGTCGTGGTGCCGGTCGCGGCGGTGCCGGCCGCGGAGGTCGCGGAGGTCGTGGAGGTCGCGGCGGAGGCCGGGGCGGACGCAAGGGCGAAGAAGACGGCGAGAACCGCCCGAAGCCTACTGGACAGGGCCCCGAGGGTTGGAAGTCCCAAATCGAGATGTTCTGGCGTCCCGAGACGGCCGAGGAGCGCGCGTACATTTCGAAGCGCAACGGCGCGCCGGAGCAGTTTACGCCTAGCCTCAGCGTCGGCGACCTGCTGGGCTTCAGGCCCGCCATGCCCCTCTCGTCGGCGGCGCAGCCCGTCGTGCAGGCGGCGACGGTGCTGAGCTCGCTGCGGGAGGTTGCCGGCGCGGCGGACTACACACCCGAGCGGTGGGGCGACGTGCGGCACACGGCTGAGGCGCTGGCTAATACCCGGGACCGGGGTGTGTACTTTTTCGTCGACGGCGCGGAGAAGAAGGCGTTTGTCGAGGCGCGCGAGGAGAGGACGGGCGAGAAGGCGACGGCGGAGGAGAAGCCTGACGCTATTGCGGGTGTCGTCGACGACGACGTCCACGTCCACGCCGTGCAGGATCTGAAGCTCGAGGAGGGCGCGAGCAAGGCCGTGAGGGAGTATATCCTTGAGCGGGCCGTCAAGGGCCAGCACGTCGGTCCCAAGTTCGTGCCTGGCGGCAGCCGGGATCCGGTCAACATGGCTAAAGCGTCGCATATACACAACGAGACGTATGTGGCGGGGGATATGAAGAAGTTTGACGACAAGATTGCGGCTCTTGTTGCTAAGAAGGGTGCTGCTGGTGCCGCCAAGGGGGGCAAGGCTGCGAGGGCTTGATTCGGAAGGCCTGGGTCTTTCAAGAGATTGTAATATCAACAAGGATGGTAACAAGTCCGGGAAGAAGAGTGAAGACGAAAATTCAGACGGGTGATTTGTTGTAGGATTATAGAGATGGGGGAAGTTTGGTACAGCCAAAAGAATACATATTGTACAACTAGATCCGAAAGTCTCTTCTACTGTACACTACGGATTGAATCTTTTCTCCCGAGACTTTTTTTTGGTTGCAACTACCTCGTTATACATGGGGAAAGCGGGATCTCCTATTCGAATGTGACCCGTCGAAGACTTTTGAGCTTAAGAACTTGGGGAAAGTGTTCCATCTGTTCCCAGAACTTAAGCTTGCAACTTCCTGACAGCCTGCTGCTCAGCAGCATCGACAACCTTCATCTCCTTATCCTGCACCTTTTGCAGCTCCTTGTCCGCCCGCCTCTTAAGATCCGGCACGATGCTCTTCTCCTTCTCCCACTTTGCGTGCATCTTCTTCCTCTTCTCCGTCGCGACGCGCATCTTGTCCCGCCACGCCTGCGCGGCGTCCTTTGCGCGGCGCACGACGACCTCCTTGTTTGTCGCCTCGACCTTGAGCACGAGCTCGAGCTCGTTGTCCGGGTCGCGCTGCGGCTGCTGGTTGAAGTCGGGCGAGGCCTGGACGGCGGCCATGACGGGCTTGACGTAGTCCTTGTCGTGCAGCAGGAGGCTGACGGTGCGCCCTCCGGGGCGGGGCACGATCTCGGCGAGCTCGCGGAGGGGGTAGGTGGTCGGGTCCTTGCGGTCGGGCTGGATGGCGAGGGCGCCGATGGCGTCGGGGGAGAAGCGGTCGCCGGATTGGAGCTTTTTGAGGATCTCGGTGTGGTGGGAGGAGAGGGAGGCGAAACGGGAGGCGACGTCGGCGAAGTTGAGGGGGTCGGTCGGGTCTGGTTTCGGGTGCTTTGAGCCCGGGAGGTCGTCTGTGTCGGCTTCGTCTACGGTGTGGGAGGTGCGGGAGACGACGGCGGGAGAGTCGGCTGTTGGGTATTTGGGCTCGTTCTTCTTCTTCTTTTGAAGGGTTGTTGAGTGGGAGAAGGGACGGATCGTCGCGGCGGTGGTGGTGTTTTGCGGGCGGAGGGTTGAGGATATCATCAGGCGAGCTGCGAGCGATGCCTGGATTGCGCTGCTGCTTCCGGTCAATTGAAGTCGCCCGGGTTGAGCTGGCGAGGGAGGTCACCTTTGAGAAGCTGGTAGGATGCCATTGGCACCCCTAAGGAGCGCATTGGGGGCCCTGAGTCCTCGCATGGTGTCTTTGTGGGTTGATGTGTGTGTTGTGTTACTGACTGACAGTTGGAAGCTCTGGCAATTTTGAAGCGCTCTATGTGACGTACGGAGCTCGCATGGCGGACTCAGCTCTCAGCTCCACTCTCTGGCCAACTTGAGCACGCAACTGAGCCGAAGGTTCAATAACAAGCATCCGGTCGATTGGCCCAGCGGTTTAAGGCATCTGCTTTACACGCAGAGGATCGCAGGTTCGATCCCTGCATCGATCATCAGCTTCAACTTTTGCATTTTGAGATACCTGGGAAATGATACTAAGTCGCAGAGACATGTTCGTTGTCACATTTACTCTTGTAGACCAGAAACAAGACATGGGCGAGGATGCAGTGAGGTGCGTTTGAAGCTCAACCTTTTTTTGCATTGACTTTGCATGTACTGCCGGTAACTTTGGAGCTTGGAGCGGGAAGCTGCCAACCCGTTTAGACGCATTGTACCTACGAATACACCTACCCCAAGACCCCCAAAGTCCTCTGAGGTAGGTAGCTAGAGTCGCGCTTTTTCACAAGCACGCGACGTCAGTGGGAGGCTCAACCTTTCAACCACCACTTACTCCATCCAAACACCCCATACCCGCCAAAATGGAGATCGAGGTCGACGAAGATCTCTTGCGGACGGTCGCGACAGGCGGCGAAATGGACTAGTAAGTGAACTTGTTGTCAACTCTACCCAGCTCCTGTTTAGCTGCTAATTGCATGGCGCATCAGCGGTCTATGGCCCGCCCTGTCGCAAGGAATCATCTCGAGGCTAGATAAGGTACGTCCGCCCCCAGGTCTGGCTTCAACCGGAAAATCCCAGCATCGTACATCTATGAAAGACGAAATCTCCTCGGTAGGGCGCGCTCACCAGTTCGCATCGCGAATGTCTAGATCGCCCACAATGCATTCCCTATTCCGAACCTACCCACCCCTCCTCAACCCATTAACGCGCCAGGCCAACAACCACGACTACTCTCGCCGCTCCCCTCGTCCTCCATCGATCCCGCCAGCAGCCAGCCGTCATCACAGGATGCCGACAAGGAGAACAGCCAGCCTAAAGATGCCTCGCCATCCAAGGCCACGGTCGAAAGCGCTACTGATGCCGACGCAGCTGTCGCCGACGCACCCCCGTCCACCGCCTTGGGATCGCTCCCCGCACAGATTGAAGCCATGTTGAACGAGATCAACACCGTCTTGGCCAGCTTTCCGAAATACCCGCCGCACACGATCCAGCGCCTTGCCGAGCTCGTTCTCGAGCCGCGCCGCCATTACCGCCACCTGGCATCGTACCTCCATGCCGTCGACCGCGTCGTTCATGTCACTAGCGGCGCAAACACCTACCCTCTTCCACCAGCCATACCCGACATGTCTACCATGACACTGCTCTCCAATGGCAGCGCAAACGGGCAGGAGATTAACAACCCAGCGGCTTCGGTCGCCTGGAGCAACTCGACCAACTCAGTCGCCTCAACCGTCGGCACAGACGAAGCCCTTGGTGGCGCTCTACTAACCCCGATCCCGTGGCTCACACGCCGACCGAGCCCCGGCTCATCCTCGCCAGCCTCCTCAAATGGCGGTGGACCGGCCGAGATTCGTACCGAGTCAACGGAGACCATTGATGGTCCCAATGGCGTCGGAAGTATCGAGACCGTCAGCGTCAGTGTCAACGGCATACCGTCTATGGGCGCCAGCAGCAGCCGCGCGATAACACAAGGTGAGTTACTGCGACAAGAGCAGGAGCAGGGCGTCGTTCCAGTCAACCAACTCGTGCGACAAGCAGAAGAAGCACAACACGCCGCCGCCCTGCGAAGCGGGGACGGCGGCAGAGCCAGTAGCCCCGAGAAGCAGCAGCAGGATGATGAGCAGCAGGACGCTGCTGGTGCTGCTGCCGCTGCTGAAGACGAGAACGAGGCGCCGCACGCTCGCGGTCCCGAGGAGATTGGTGTCGGCGACCTCGGCCCGCAGAGCGAGACGACGAGCTTTGTGGGCGGTGGGCCCGGTCTTGACATGCAGGGCATTGATGTTGAGGCTGCGGTGGGCAGGAAAGCCGCCACGCCTCCTCCCGAGGACGTCAAGGAGGGTGATGCCGCGCCGGAAGATGGGACGACGGCGGATGCGGTTGTCGATGACGCGGCATCCGACACGAGCATCACGTCGCATCCTAAGCGCGATGCTGACGAGGAGCTCGATGGTCTTGCGAGCAAGAAGGTCAAGGAGCACGAAGGCGACATTGCCGGCGAAGCAACGGATGCTACAATCCCTACCTCGCCCAAGGAAGACGACACCAAGGAGGAGGATGTGAAGGAGGCCGAGCCTAAGGCCGAGGAAGGCAAAGATGAAGAGGCTGAGGCCAAAAAGGATGATGCGGCGGACGAGGCTACTGCTGCAGAGGCAGCAGCGGCAGCGGCAGCGAAAGCGAAAGACGCCGAGATGGCTGCCAAAGCAGGGGGCGCTTAGGAGGGGAAATAAAGAGGTCTTTCGCTCGATGAGTGAGTTGTGTTGCGGATGATTATATGATACCAAGAAACCGTCTTCACCAAAAACCTACATTGTCATTTATCGTTCGTGTGATTTGAGATTCGAGATTTGAAGCATCGTCATGAGTTTGGCGTCGAGCTGGCGCGGCAGTATCGACATGTAATGAAATCAAAGTCAGACATGAGACTGTGACGAGAGACACAAGAGGAGTACCCATTACACAAAGCAGGAGTGAGTGAAACCATACTCTCAACCATAGCGTTGCCGACTCTAGTGGCAAGGTAGTATTCGTGTAGCTCTCTGACTACATGGGCGAAGAAAACAAAATGGTAGACGACCGTAAACCTTCCAAACGCCATGCGCTATTCCATAGTCCATGATGAAGCAGCCCCGGAATCCCATACCTTTCCCATATAAACGCCTTATGAACAGACAAATCTCATCACAAAACCCTGGTAATACTCTCCTTCGTAATGACACTGTTCTGCTTGTCGTCCCGCCGGACCCGGAAAAAGCTGTCGCAGAAGTCGCTGCAGCGCATGTGTCGCAAGAACTCCTCGTCGTGCGTGATGACGATGAGCTGGAAGTTGCTCTGCGCCTGACGCGCCTTGATGATGGCGTGCAGGCTCTCGGCGAGGCTCTTGATGTTGTCCTTATCGAGATTGGTCGTCGGCTCGTCGAGGGCGATGAGGCCGCAGTTGACGCCGAAGCTTTCGGCGAGGGCGAGGCGGATGATGATGCTGGCGAGCACCTTTTGACCCGCTGAACAGCGGCCGCGCATATCCATCTCAGTGTCCTGCTTGACCATGCAGACGCGATAGTTGTACGAGCGGCGGCCCGTCGTCGCATTCTCGTTGTCGGAACGGATGAGGATGGTGTCAATATCGGTACCTTGGTACGTGCTCTGCCACAACTCGCCGGCGATGCGGTTGATCTCCTCCATCTTGAGGCTGTGGTACCGCATGATAGCCGTGTCCAGCGCCGAAATGTAACGGGCCAAGTCCTCAATGGCAGCTTTGGTTGTCTCAACCTTGATGTGCGACTCACGATACTTTCTGGAAGAGTTCTTGTACTCCTGTTGCCATTCTTCCAGGAGTCGCTCAAGTTCCTCGTCTTTCGTCTTCATCTGCCCCATGATAGAGCCACGGTCGGCGACCAGTCGGTTGTGGCGGTTCTCCAGGTGCTTTGCTTCAGAAATCAGCGACTTGTAATCCTCGTCAGCGTCACGAGACTCCAGCTCTGCAATGTCTCGGCGGAGGATGTCGAGCTGCTGCAGATTCTGGCGGTACTTCAGGTTATTGCTGATATTTTGCTTCTTGCGATCACCGTTATCAATGTCCTGCTTCAACTTGTTCGTCCGCACGGTCAAGTCTGAAATCTCTTTCTCCAGGCCAGCAATCGACTTCTCGAGACTAGCGATAGCACGCTGGTTTGCTGCCAGGTTGGAAGGGCCGCCCCGGTCAATGTACTCCTGAATATCACTCTCGACCATCTTGAACTCAGTGACGGAGTCGGCAACCTTGTCGCGCTCCTCGGCAACAGACTGTTCCTTGCCACGGCCGCGTTGCAAAGTTTCGTCCCGGACTGATCTGGCCTCGGCGATCTCCGGCTCGATAGATTCTAGCTCCTGATCGGCGGTGCTAATCAAGTCTCGTTGGTGGGCCTGATCCTCCTTTAAAGTCTGGATCTGGTTCAGGAAGTCCTTTTTGCGTTCAAGCTGGTTCAAGGCCTTGCTCAACTTATTCCGGAGCTCGCTCTTCTCCAGCTCGAGAGAGTTCACCTGGTCCCTCATCCGCTGCCAATCCGTGGTCGTCTTTGAGATCTTACCCTTTATCGTTCGAATCTGTTCGTTGCATGAAGCCTGAAGCTCATGTATTTCATCAGCGCTCCTGCTGACGTTGCCAGATGATTGCTGAGACATGATTCTGTCAACCTGCGCTTCGGAATCCTTGATGTCCTTCAAAACTTGTGTGATGTTGATAACAGTCTTGTTGAGAGACTCAATGTCGTTCAGTTTGCCTTCCTCGGTGCTGACAGCGGCGTCATGCTCCTCGAGCTGCCGGCCCAAAGTTTCACACTCCGCTTCGAAAGAAGCAACCTCTTCCTTTAGAGGAGGCAGCTCCGACATCAGCCTCTGGTACGTTTCGTACTGCGTCTTCACCTTTCGTAGTGAGCCAAGGAGGGCGTTAGAGTTGGCGAGATCTTCCTCTGCCTTTTCCTTCTTGTTGGGATCAAGAAACTTGATCAACTTGTCTGAGAAGCGAGACTTGGAGACGTTAGACTTGTCATCAAAGTTGCGGTCGCAAAGCCGGCATTTGTTCTTGTCTTGCAGGGTCTTTTGGCAGCCGCGGTAGTAATCTGCCAAAGCATCAAGAAGGCTGATATCAGTGGTGTACGTCTCCACATCTTCCTCATGCATCTTGACTTCTTCTTCATAGTCCTCAATCGTTGCACCGTCTCGAACCGCCTGCAAAGCGCCAACGACCGCAGCCCGACAACGTTGTGCTTCATCGGTCTTTTTGGAACCAATGTCTTTAGCGCTCTTGAGTTTGAAGTCGACCTTCTGTTGCTTGTCCCGCGCAGTATCCCGTTTCTGACGAGCTTCAGAAACAACCTTGTTCTGGCACTTCACGGCATCGTGGAACTGGGCCTCGAGAGTGTCGGTCTGCCAAGTAGTGCCGATATGCGTGTCTAGCTTGGGCTTCCATGTGGTGGCTAGGGTCTCCAGTTTTCGCTTGCGATCTGCCAGCTCTTTCTTTCTCAAATCCAGCTGTGCCCGCTCCGAGGCAAGTCTTGTGCACTCAATCAATTCGCGTCCAAGTTTTTCCGTCTCGCTCTCGAGTTGCCACAGCTTCTCGTTTTCCGACTTGAGCTGAGTATCGTAGTCGGCACTACTCAAGGACTCCTGAGCCTTCTTCAACCTGCCTTCGACATCCTCGAATTGGCTGTCTAAAATGGCCTTGGCGCCCTCGTCGATGTCCAGACGATTAATGTCCATTTGCAATACATTGATCCGCTTCTCAATGGCACCCATTCGTTGCTTGGCGAAGACGCGGTTTTGCGTCGTGGTTGCCTTCCGGCCCTCCAGCTCTGTAATAACCTTGGTCGCCTCGTCTAGCTCACGCGCGTTCTCCTTTTGTAGACGTTCGAGATCACGCTTCTTCTCAGCTAGTAGCTTCTGAATGCGCTCGTTGAACGCCTTGATCTGGCTGTCCTTCAAGTCGCCATCGTAGCCGCGGAAACCGTGAAGTTCTGCTGCATCTCGGACCAATTGCATACGGGACTGAAGTTGCCGTTCATACTTGTCCTTGTCAGATTGGTGTTTTCCCTGCTCGGCGAGCTTCGCTGAATGTTCCCGACGAGACTGTGTGAGATCCCTTTGCAGCTCCGAATACTGGGCCTTGTTCTGCTCTGATTCTTCTTGGTACCGAGACATGCGCTCTTCGTACTGCGCAAGTGCGTTCTCCAGGTATTCGTCGGTCTCGGGAAGCTCTTCAAGGGTCATCTTGATATCCGCGATGGATCCTTCGCGGTAGCTAAGCTGATCTCTCTTGAACTTGAGGTCATTGACGATGCTCAAGTAGCTGTTCGCCTGCTCGTGTTTCTCACGGATCTGCTCCTGAAGCTCCTCCATCTCTTCTGTGAGGGCATTGCACTTGTCTCTGGAGCTCTCGATATCGTTCTGCAATGCCATAGATCGCTTCTCGGCACGGTCGCCCTTCTCCTTGTTGATTCGGTCTTGTTCCTCAAAGATCTTAAGCTTGGCAAGTTCTTCGCCCTGCTTCTTTCTGAGGACCTTTAGGTTGTCAATGGCTTTGGTGTATCGCATCGCTTCGAAGATCTGGTCGAACTGCTTCTTCAGGGCCGAAGGCTCACTCATGGGCCAGAGAGATTCGTCCTGATGGCAGAAGATGACGTAGTCGAGGATTGCTCTGGAAACGCCCAATTCTCTCGGAATGAATTCATCCATCTGGGCGACCCGGGATGAAATGACGGTACGTTCGCCATGGTTGTTGTACACTAGTGATCCCTCGAGAGTCTTGAGCGATCGAGTGGTTTTCTTGACGGTTAACTGAAGGCTTCGTGTCGCAACGCATTTGTGGCTGCTAGTTGATGTGAACGCAAGCTTGACTTGGGCCAAGACTTCCTTCTCTCCGCAGAGCTACAGCATGTTAGCCTCACTAGGTGAATCGGGCGGAAGAACGAGGCACAAACCTTGGGGTCATGGACGAAAGCACCGCCTTTGCTGTTCGGAGGTTGCTCGCCGGTGGTCGCATACTTGAGACACTCGATAATGGTCGTCTTACCCGAGCCGTTGTAACCGACGATGAGGGTCAAGGGAGTGTAGAAGGAAATCGTCTCCCTGCTGCCACCAAAAGAGCGAATGCCCTGGATGGATAGCTTGTCAATTTTAGACATGGTGACTCGGGGCCAATGCCATGCGATGAGGTGGGATTGGGCTAATCAATGAGGCGCGGTTCAAGAAGACGTTGACACGAAAAGTTGGGCCCAATAGGAGAATCTCGCAAGAAAGGCAGGCCTTTTTGTCTTCTCGTTTGGGAGGTTGCTCCTGGGGGTGGCTCGTCGTCGCCGTCCAGGCTCCAATGAGGTCGGCACAGAGGCGGATAGGTGCCTTGAGTGGGATGCAGCATGTAAGGTAGGGGACGTGCACCAAGGAGGACGCGCCTTCCTGGCAGCCGGGCACGCGTTGATGGAGGTGCGAAAAAGCGTGACCTCGCATACATGTTTATGTAAGCCGCTGTTGACTTGAGGTAAGGTACGTAGTCAAGCAATAAACGCTACAGAATGCTCTAGGTATCCGACGGCAGTATCGTTACTGACTGATCCTCAACACCGTCGCTCTCCTCAGATAAGGTACCCTATAATATGCGAGGTTCAATATAGGTACAGTAATTCGGGTACCTGGAAACGCTCCGAATATTACGGAAACACTACATACAGCAAATTCAGAGTTGAGATGAAACCCATCTTTTGAATATTCCATCTCTTGTGTGTGCGCGCCCTGGTAAGATAGGGAGAGCAACTCGAAGTGGGGTGGGTTTCTGAGAGTCTTCACACAGCTCGAGCTACCTTAGGCACTTCCTCGGCTGGGGCGCTAATTAATAAGATCGGACTACTTTGGGAGAGCTCCTAACTTACCTAGGTGCCAGGTAGAGACGGTGCATGCACAACGTCATCGAGACAACTTGGGCTTATTCCTTTGTCAGAAGATGTTCGCACTAGCCATGAATGCTCGCATTATCTATATGGAGACACATGTTTGGTAGGCATAGGTATTGGAAGAGTTGATCTTTCAACTGCTTGTGAAACGGCATGTTTCCGAGGCATTTTGCGCAATTGATGCTGTTGCTCCATTACATCACTGGATACCCTGCATCAAAAGGACAGGTACTATCAAGCAGGGTTCGGTTCTAAGGTAGTTTAGCAGATTCCGTCGAATATCTGATGGAGTTTTGTAATGTTACAATGCGAATACGCCATATCCATAGTCTTTTCTGGTAGATTGCAGGGAACATTACTCGAGTCAAGGCCTAGAGCGATCGAACAAGCAGCAAGTTGGAGTAAGCGCAGCATGCCCGCTCACCAAGAAGTCTTCAGAAGGAGAGTTTAGAAGAAGGTTGTGCGTATTGGGCAAGCATTCCGGACGTGACGCTCTGACTTTGGTCCTCAGCAGTCCTGGTTTTCGTCTGGTTGACGGGACGGAGGGTGAATGACGACAACTGACATGCTGTAGTTTCCAGGTTCTCTACAATTAGTGTTTCCGATACCATTTGACTTGGGCTGATGCTTTACTCAAGAGACAACCGCCAAGTGCCAGCCACAGTTCGCTCGCGAGGTGTGAGGCGCAAGACGTGAGGCGTGAGACAGATAGCGGATACTTTATGGTTCGATACCAAACAAGCCACGAGCCCACGACGTCCAGTCCTAGCTAGGTACTGTCCAACTCCAAGTCAGCCCCACTGAGTGGTCGGGGCAAGCCTTTGACCGCTCAAATTGCTGTGCAAGACGGGGTCACAAATGGCTCTAGGTCGGGGCATTTGCTCCGGGCAGCGCTATCCCAGTTGACAAGTTGGTCGACCCGTCGGGATAGGCTAGGAGCAGTGAGGGGATTATCGTTGTGCTGAGTTCTCAGGGCATCAGCCTTGGAACTACTTTTGATGGAGCTGGCTGCTGGGCATGGGCCGTGCATGCCGGGCGCATGACCTACGGTGCCCAAGGCATACAGTAAGGCAAGGTGAGGAAAGGTCAGGTAGATGATGCCATGTCTTTTCATACTTGCCATGTGCTGCATTACACTAAGGTCTGGCTAGCGAGCAAGGTGAGGTGGTGCGGCTTCCCATGAGATACTCCCGTACCTACCAACCTACCTAGTACTCAAGTAGGTAGGTAGGTATCGGATGGGATATGGAGAGTTTTCGGCGGGGTTCAAAGGATGGAGGTCTGGAATTGGGAGGGGGAATCTCTGGTAGTGTACACTCAGTAAGGTAGGTACGGAGTATGGCATGGAGTGAGGTAATGTGCCAGAGGGGAGGGGAAGAGGGGGAAGTTGGAGGCAACTCATTGGGTGGAGAGAAACTGGAAAGTACCTCAGTCTCAGTGAACAGAGGCCCGGCGCCCAATGTGAATGGCCAAGTGACCCAACCCAATGCAAGGAAGGCAGGGTCGGGTGCGATGATGAAGTGCCTGCCTTCCTTAAGGTAGGTACGGAGTACGTACTTGCCTGCCCTGTGTCTGCGACGGTGGAGGGGTGTAGCGGACCATCATCGGGGCAGTTAAGGACGGGATGCTTGAGGTGAAGGGGGGGGAAAAGTCCATAGCCAGAATTGCCATGTGCTCCGTTTCCATTTTGCAGTTTCCCATCCTTTTTTCCCACCTCATCTCAGGTCCCTGCTTCTTCCATTGCTTCTTGCACCTGCTGCTTCCGCTACCTTACCTACCGCTGCCGCTTCCGCTTCCCTTTTTTTTTTTTTCCCATCCGTATCCGTACCTTACCTTACCTTACTTTACGGAGCTCAGTACCTCATGTGCGGGCTCGCAGCTCTGCACCTTCTGCATCCCAGCTCAAGGTAGCCATTCTGTCCCTGCCAAATTTTTGGATGGTGACGACTTGACCTTATTTTCTCTCTCCTTTCCTGCACTGCACTTTCGTGTGCCTCACACCTTCACGTCTCAACCTTTTTTTCCCTTTCATCTTTTCCCCATTCACGTCGTCTCCTCATCCATTCCCTCTCATCCCATTTCACTCCCCCACCGTTCCGACGCAGCTTCTGATCTTCCCTCGCGACCCTGCATCGCTGGCCAGGCCAGGCCGCGCCTCGACTCGACCTCATTCTATGACCCGCGTGCCAACCTGACGGAACCCAATCCAGCCCTCGCAAAGCGTCTCACAGCAGCCAAGACAAGGACCGCAGCCACGGGCTTTCTCTCTCTCTACTACTACGTACTGTCCATCTCACCGCTGCACTCACTCTCGCTTGATCTGGCCTTCCATCTCGGCCCTCGACTCAAAAGCTCGACTCACTCATCCACGCACTCAGCTCACTCACTCAGTCCCTCGACAACTGGCTCCGTGTACTACTAGGTACTGCTGCCGCTATCGAACCCTCGCTTCATTTTGCACCGCTGCGAACCAGACTGGCATAGTCAGCCTCTGTACCGATACTCATCCGCAGCTGCAAACCCATCTGGCCCTTTTTATTAATTGATACAAGACCCCGTCGCTTAGAAACATTTCACAGAGAAACATACCAACACCACCACCATCCCCGTCGACCTTATCTGGGTGCCCTCCGCTTTTTTGCTCTCTCTCTCTATTCCCTCGTTCTGTTGCATCCGCCGCACGCACTCTGACGTCGTCTTCGAATCCCATTCTTTGGCACCCTTTTCGACAAAAGAGACAAATAGACGTTCTGACCAAATAGACATGCAAGGCTAAGCCCACTACTCGATGCACAAAGCCCCGTACCAGCTTGCGCCCTACATTCTATCTTGATCTATTTGGGTTCTAGGCCTCTCCGGATCACCAGTTCCTACTCCCCGCACCTGCTCATACCCATACGACGGTCCCCGCGACTTAGACCAACGAGCTCACTCCTCTCGCGCTTTCACAGCTCACCGTCGTTGCACACCCAGTAAGCTGCTGCTGGTTGTACCTGGCATTGGCCCCAGTTCGAACCTGGTCCTCGCTCCAGCCACAGGCGCAAGCAACCATCTTATCGCAGTTTGAGTTGCCAATACACGCACGAGACGGTACATACCTTACGAATAGACCCAGCCGATTTACAGTACCTACCGCCGTACATTGGCCGCGAGGTGAACGGGACCGCGTTCTGCTCCCCCCGGGCACACTTCCCGTGCATCGGTATCAAGTCAGCCCCCTCAAATCGCCAATGCCTTTGTTAGAAGCCGTCAGGGCCAGTATCGGAACAGTACCGCAACCATGTCTCACGGACCACCTCAGCCTCCAACCAATTTTCTTGGCTTTGGGCCCCAAGATGCCTATTCCGCCTTTGAAGCTGTTCGTCCCGCCCGCTTTCCTAACCATGCTCCTCCTCCTGATCTGATAACTCACTTTCTTCCCCTCGACCGCCTCGCTTACCTCTCCTCTCTGTCACCCTTCCCGACCTCCGACCCGCCAGACCCCCCGGCGCATTGTTTTGAGAAGCCACCCCCATAACTACAATTCGCTACAGACCGCTCCCAACAACGCGCTGACGCAATGCAGATGGCGGAAGCCGACCCCAACATCATGTCGTCTCTCCTAGACTCGACAGTCTACGGAAGCTTTGATGCCATGTCCATGAGCGTCGACAACCCCAACGACGAGAACGCCATGTCTACCTTCAACTTTGTCGGCAATACACCAATGCCCGACGGCCTCCCCGACGATACCCCTTCCATGAATCACAATTACTCCAACAATGGCGACGATGCCTCCAGCGTAGTTGGTGGGGGCCCCATGCCCTCGAGCGGCTTCAATTCGCAGGCTTTGCAGCAGGCCGGCAGCACCCTCACCGAATTCACAAAGAGGCGCAACTGGCCTGCAAAGGTCGTCGAAGAGCTTAAAGACTTCCTCCAGATACTCGATGCAAATGGCCGCATACGTTTTGTCTCCCCGAGCATTCTAAATCTTACGGGTTACACCGCCGACGAAATCCTCGACACATTCCTCAAGGAGCTCGTCCACCCCGACGACCAGGGCGTCTACGTCGCCGAGCTAAACGAGTCTATAGCATCAGGAAACCCGCTACGCTTGTTTTTCAGGCTAAAGAAGAAGGATGGTAAATACGCCATTTTTGAGTCGGTTGGTCACGCCCACATTGCCGCATCCAAATTTGCGCCGAACCCGCACAATCAAACGCCGTTTTGCCAAGCCGTCTTCATGATGTCGCGCCCGTATCCTACAAAAAATGCCGGCCTCCTGGACTCATTCCTGGAACACAAGATTGAGAACGAACGTTTGAGGAGGCGCATTGCTGAGCTGCGCAAGGAGGAAGAGATGGAGAATGAAGAATCACAGAGGCAGTGGCTCCAGAGCCAGGAAGGCAGGTCGGACGTAACACCATCGGAAACCACAATGACATCCGCCCCGAGCGCCATGTCTCGGGCCGGTGACGGAGGCGACAGGTCATCGGCCCTCAACGTTGCGCTCACACGCGAAGCACTGGAGGGTGTTGCGGGAAGCCGCCCGGACTCGCTAAAGGACAAGATGGCCAGATATGAAGGGAACTCACACACTGACACCATTGAGATGTTGACCGGACTGAGATACATTGAGGGCGAGAGGAGCCGCGGCATCACAACAGGAAACGCGAGTCCGACCTTGATCAAGGGAGACGCGGGCATTGCGATTCCACAGGACCGGGACCCTCGGACAGGTGACAAGAAGAAGAAGCTCAAGACTTCGGAGGAATATGTCTGCACGGATTGTGGTAAGCTCCAACTTGGATGCGGCTTGCAGGCTGCTTGGTATGTCAAGATGCACGCAGCACACCGGCTAACGATGATGATCTGAGTAGGTACCCTGGATTCTCCGGAATGGCGCAAAGGCCCAAGTGGACCGAAAACATTATGCAACGCGTGTGGCCTTAGATGGGCCAAGAAGGAAAAGAAGAATCGACACGGTAACAACAACGCTCATCACTCGGGATCGTTGCAAGTCGAGCATGGCGGAGGTTAAGTTTTAATGAGTCACCACTGGCGCATTGGTCGGCAAGTGCCCACGAGGGCTGCCCTGGGCGTGGTCATTCCACATGCACCGGAGTTGGCGTCTGGAAGACGGCATGGCGCAGAATATCAACTTTGACAGACATGCAGCTGTTTGCCATGTTTCCAGCTTTGTTATTTCACAGCAATCAAGATACCTGAAGACGATTAGGTCATGGGAAGGAGGAAGGTCGTAATTTTGGCAAGAGCAGTATCCAACAGCAGAATCTATTTCAAGCCATGTTGCTTCAGCCGACGGGGTGATCATCCGGTCAGGCGAGTCAGACGCAGTTGATGTCCGTAGCGGCTCGGGCGGGACCTACCCGGACGTGCGGTCCTGTTTATCGCAGTTCGGCCGGCGGTCAAGATTCGACCCCAGTACCGGCTAAGAGGTGTAGCCTGGCTATCGGCGGGCGGCAGGCATCGCATCGTGCCTGGCGTTCCGAAGCGGATCAGCGTTTGGCATTGACTGGCTACCTCGGCCACAGCTTGCCTCTCCAGGTTCTTCTCGAGGCAGAGGCGTACGGCTGAATACAGGCTGCCAGGCTCGGGATCGGGGTCGATTGCAGAGTATACATCCGTTCCAGACCCGAATTCGCCTTCGTTCACGCGTCCATGGCCATACTATCGACTGGCGTTGACACATGAAAGCCCGGGGGTTTCCTGAAACAGGTCGTTCGCCCCGGAGCTCTACACACAGCTGGGCAGGCTTCGTCATTGCATAGAGGCGACTCAGGTCATCCCCGCGCAAATGAATTGCAGCCACTATTACCTTATGCTGCGCGACTGCTTGCGAGGGTGTGCAGAGCTTGCTACTGTGGGTGGGCCATAGGAAGCTAAGGTACGGATACCTAAGCAACCAAAGGTGCTAGGTTCCGTTGATCATCTAGGTAGGCGGGGGCCTCTCACAGAAAGGACCCCGCTGTCGGGGCGGATCAGCTGTGGAGGGGTACCTTGTGAGGGGCTACTTCAGGGTCCAACTGAGGAGCACTTGCCAAGGCACCGCCCATGGAGCCCAAACACCTCACCTCACGAAAACATCTGGCCCGGTTCCCAACGACTGCACATATTGTATCGCCTGCTCCGGCGTGTGCAAGCATCAAGCTGCGTCTTTTCAGTTGCACTACCGACATGAGTAGTTTGTGGACGGCCCGGGGGCTTGTGGTCCCCTCCCCATGTACAGCTAGCTAGCTTGCTCCATAAGGTACCTTACAGGATGTGGTCTTAGTGGTTCCGTTCTACCGCCTGTGCTGCTCAGGTTGTTGATTGTGGCTGTGAACCGGGAGGCCTATCCGACCAAATCAACAGTCTGCCACAGATTCATTGGATGCCGTTCGATTCTTATTCGACGTTGTAGTGTTGTACTTGGAGGGGGCATGCAATGATGCATGGCCAGCTCAGGGCTCCTGAGACAGTTGATCGCCCGCTTGGTGATGCGGAGACGTGGCTCGCCTGTGCTATTTACAAAGAGCTATCAAAACCTGGGACTGCCTTACTTGCTCTTTAGCTCTTCTCATTCGCGTCTTCTTTCCTCTCCTCTTCATCACTTCTCTGTTTTCTTCACTTCTTGCAAGACTAAGCGTTCTCTGCCACAAGAACCCCCACACTATTACATCATTACCCATCATTATCATCAAGCTACGACAAGCTTCTTCACAATGGACAAACTCATGAACGCCGCGCAAGAGTACCTCGCCAAGGACGACGATAAGCCCAAGCAGCACCAGCAGCAGGGCTACGGTATGTGTGCTCGTTCTCGCCGCCCTTTACAAGCTTGATTGCCCCTCCATTGGGATACCTTGGTACCCCGCTGTCCCGGATCTTAACCCCGCCCCCGCCCCTGAATATCACCAAAGGTGCAAGAAGAAGGAGAAAGAAGCTTTTGACTGATTATGATGCTGGAAATCTAGGCCCACCCCTTCCCGGCGGCGATAGTAAGCTTTTTTCTCCTTGCTGAGATCTTTCCGTCTCATGTTTACCAATCGGACCGAGTTCCCGTTACATTTGGGGGTGTCAATCAATTTGCGTTATTAGATTCGAGTACCTGCGTCTACTTGATGCTACAGAGAGGATTAAAACGTCGAAAAGCAGCTACAGCTCAGCTAACCACCTCATGTGTTGAAAAACAGAGTCTCACGGCGGCAACTACCCCGCCGGCGCCGGAGCTTTCGCCGACGACGATGACGAGGACGACTACCGCCACGCCGCCAATGAGGCCTCGCGCCACGCGGGATCGCACGGCGACACGGATCTGTTTTCGAGTGTGCTCGGCGCCTTGACGCAGAAGAAGGGACAGTTGAGGAATGAGGATATTGATGAGGATGGTGCGTTGGTTTCTGTCTTTTTGGATGTTACCACCCTATACCCCTCTTTCTACTTCTTTCCATCTAGCGAATTCTCTTTTGACTCCTGAATACCTCATGGTACCATGGTGTCGAAAAGACAGGAGAGTCAAAGAGGGGAGTGAAAGAGGGAGAGGGAGAAAAAAAGAAAAGAAAAAAAAACTCATCTACACCAGAACATCAGTACTGATCTAGAGTAAACAGAGGCCGTCAATAAGCACAAGAAATACTTTGGCGACGACGACGACGACGACGACGACGAAAAGGCAGACGACAAGGGCCTTGGCGCCGCGGCCGCGATGCAGGCGCTCAAGATGTTCTCGAGCGGGCAGACGGGCGGACAGAAGCAGTCCCAGGGCGGGTTCGCCGGTCTCGCCATGGCCGAGGCCAGTCGGGTGAGTTTCTCCATCTACACCTCCGTTTGCACCTACACATCCATCTACGCCTCTACTCTACTCCCCCGATCAACCACCTCCTCTCGTTGGTGTGAAGGAGTAGAACAAGTACATTGTAAACTAACCCCTGCTACCCTCTCCAATAGCTCTTTGACCAGCGCCAGTCCCAGGGTAAAGTCGCCGACGGTACGAGCAAGGAGTCCGCCATCCAGCAGGCCGGGGAGATGGCGCTCAAGATGTATTTCAAGAGTCAGGGGCAGCAGCAGGGCGGTATCATGGGCCTGGCGTCCAAGTTTATGAAATAGAAGGTGTCTGTCAATGATGTAGGGAGTAGGTGCGGAGAAAGCATGGGGAAACCCCACAAAGGGCATGACAACGAAATGAAGCAAATGATATAAAGACCCTCTGTATTTGTTCTGTGCTTGGTTCATCATCGTGATTAGATTTTTTGCAGGCTAGAGGTACTGAGATACGATTACATTGTTTTCTGATATACTTGCAGTGGACACACCATGATGCAAGAATACGCTCCCTGCCCTTAGATGTTCTTCTTCGCCTCGAGGCCGCCGTTCTTGGCAACCTCGACGACATCCACCCACCCCTCGGGCCTCTGCCGCCCCTCGGCGATCAAGTACGTCTCGGCCTCCTTCGCCCAGCCGAGAAGCTGCTCCTCGCAACCCCACTCCGCCATGGCCATGAGCCCGATGGGGACCTTACCCTCGCCCTGTACGGGATCGACGTAGCCCACGGGCGCCGTGACGGCGGGACACCCGCTCACGTTAGCGACGTAGACGTAGCTCATGTTGGCAATGGTGGTGTTGGCATCAGAGACGCCGTACGCGTCGTCGCCGGGCTGGCGGGGCCAACCGGGGAGAGGGGTAGTCGGCGTGACGATGAGCATGCCCGGGTTCTGCTCGTAGAGCCAGGCGATGTGCTTCATGAGCAGGTCGCGGAGCTGGGCGTACTTCATGTAGTCGCCGGCGGGCGTCTGCGTGCCGACAGACATTGTAATCTTGTTGGCGTGGTTGATGATGGACTGCCACTGCTCCGGGTCCGGGTGGCGGTGGCGGGCAAGGTCCTGCATTTCCGTTACGCAGGTGGCAGAGTGCATGAGCTGGATCTCGCGGAGGTAGGGGATCTTGATGGGGACGACGGTGTAGCCTTGGGATTTGAAGTGGTCTACGGCGCGGCGGCAGATTTTGGCGACGGACGGGTCTGCGCGGGACCACCACGCCTCGTCGATGCCGATGAGTTTCGGTGAGGAGGGGGAGAGTGCCGGAGAGGGGGTGTAGAGCCCTTGGATAGGGTCGTCTGGGTTCGGGCGGGACATGAGGCGGTAGGTGATTGTGAGGTCGGCGACGGTGGCGGCGAGGGGGCCGACTACGCAGACGGACGAGTTCATTGCCATTGTGCGGTGGTGGGAGGGTTTCAGGCCGTAGACCGAGTTGAAGGAGCTCGGGATGCGGATGGAGCCGCCGGCGTCGGTGCCGATTGCGATGGGGACTATGCCGGCGCCAAGGGCGGAGCCGGCTCCGGAGGAAGAACCGCCAGGGTAGTACGATTTGTTGTGCCAGTTTGTGGGGGTTCCCCAACGGGGCTGTTTTCATAAAGTCAGCTATTGAACCAACGGTTTACGAAGTTTCCGCCTCCTGAAACACCGTATCCTCTACTCACGTTGCAACCGTTGGTGTCTATAGGCACTGTTAGCTTGTTCTTCCAAGTCTTGATGGGGAGTGGCAATACGGACCTCCTCCCAGCTCATGCATGGCATTCTTGCCCAAGACGATGGCGCCGGCGGCCTCAAGCTGCTGAACAGGCCATATCGTCTTGTCGGCGGCCTTGAACCACGGCAGGTCGGGGCGGTACTGCATGCCATTGTGGCTAACGTAGCCCTTGACGTCGCAGTCGTCCTTGACACCGATGGGGACGCCATCGAGGGGTCCCAGGGTCTTCCCTTGCTTCCACCGCTCAGTGGAGGCGCGGGCTGCGTCGATGGCGAGGTCCTCGCGGCCGTGGGACGCCACCCAGGCGTTTGCGTAGGGTCCCGTCTCGGGCGGGGGGTGCCCCTCTGCGCGCCGGATCAGGGGCAACAGTGACTGGACCACGTCCAGCGGGGTGACGGCTCCAGATGCGTAGAGAGCCTGGTAATCTGCGCTAGAGAGGTAGCGGCCCGGTTGATCTTGCGGTGCCGGGGTTGTCAGGTCCTTGGTGAGCGCGAGGGGCTCCGGGTGAGATCCCGTCTCGGAGAGAACGAGTACATCGGGCTGTTGATGGGTGTCAGCGGTATGGAGATTAGATTGCGAGTGTCGTTTGATACTCAGCAGTGAGCAGGAGGTTGAGAAGAAGAAGAAGACGGACCTGGAAGCGGTATCTGTAATCGACGAGGCCGGGAAGGTCTCTAATGGAGCCGAACCTGGCGTTGCGCCAGAAGAAGCGCTGGATGACGCCGGAATTGGCGAGTCTATGTAGAATGGATCAGCTCAAGAGCTAGCATGTGAGTGAGGCTCAATACGGACGCTGTTGCACCCGCCACAAGAGGCCAGCCGCGGAGGACGGGGTTCTGGTCCTCCTTTTGGGTCTCTGTCTTTACTTGCGTCGGCGCCTCGCGGGCACCGGGGTAATTGGCATATTTGCGGTTCGGAGCCATTGTGTATTTTGTCGGACTGTGAAGTTGCTCCCCGATGTTTTGGAGCTGATTTGGTGTCTTGACGTCGTGGACCACAGTTGACACGGACGCCGAGGCAGTTGGTCAAGGATAAGTGTCTTTTGGACCAGCCGGCGTGTTATGAAGGAAGAGTAGTTGAAGCTACACGAAAAAAAGAAGTTTAAGGAGCCCAAATGAACTAAAGAAAAGGCTTGAGACCTGGATAGCAGGATCAGAAGCCGTTGGGAAGGGACGTTGAGGGGACCCTTTTGGGGGAAGGTCAAGCTCGGCTGAGTGAATTTAGAGTTTCAGGGGGGTTGTTGTTGCTTGAAGAAGCAACGGAGAGGGACCTTTAGGCTGGGAGCTTTGGCCTTGGAGACCACGGAGTAGAGCAAGGTGTCTGCAGCTTCTTAGGAGCGGACACTCGGACGATTTTGGAGGTTGAGGGCGAGCAAAAGTTGAAACGAAACGGATAAGCGAAGCGGAGCAACTGGGAAGTACTCTCTGTTCGGACTACTGTGCTTCTTTCCCTTCCATCACTCCGTAATCACGTCGGACTACCTAAGGGGGAATGGGGGG
>JFBX01000828.1:0-17542 GCA_001563135.1 Colletotrichum simmondsii
ATTTTTTATAATATTATTATTTATAATTACCTAACCGTTTACTAAACGGTTATCCATCTTATTTATATATAATTATCTATCCTACTTTTTTATAAGCGTCCGTTCTTTATTTTATTATATAATTATAGTTACGTAACTTATTTATAGTTCTTTTATCCCGAGAGGAGTTATCCTAAGTTCGTATTTTTATATATATAGTATAATAGCCGCTATAGGTCCTATGGGGCAGGCCCTGGCCTTGTTATATATATTAGGTCGTAATAGTATTTAAGATTTATAAATTTAAAGATTTCTTTTAAGCCTAACCCTTTAGCCCTATATTAATATATAAAAAAGAGGTTTTAATTATAAATTAAATAAGTTATAAAAATTAATTATATAATTAATAAATAGCCCCTAAATTATTATAAGGTCAAATTAGATTTTTAATCTAATGCTTAAATTATATTTTATTATATATATAACTAATTCTATATTAATTATTTTTAAATAATAATTATAAATAATAATTACATTTTTTAATTATTTTATAATAACTAAGCCCCTTAATATATAAACTTTCTTTTAGTTTTTATTTATATATTTAATTATAAATTTTAGTTCTTTTATTACGGGGCCTATAATTATATTAATTCAAAATTTTATATATTCATAAAAAATTTTTATTATAAATTGCTTAGAGTAATAAAAGCTTAGGATCTATTTTATACTTATTACTAATGCGGCGGTACTTATACAGCCCGCAATATGTTATATAAAGGTCAACTAATATAAGCTCGAATACCTACTTAAGATAACGATATCGTAAATACCTATAGTGACCCTTGTGTATACCTTTGTTAATATGCGTCCTGTTTTTAACATTGCCAAAATACTCCCGTATTGCGGTGCATTGCTCTAGCTAAATACGTAAATATATAAGATATGCGGGCGTCCTATAGTCACATCTTGGCATAACCTTGGTCAATCGCCACAGTAGATGGGATACTAATTAGATCCCGCATATATTCTCTCATTGGCTGCGACAAGAGTGGCTATCAACTGCTTTATCTTTACCGGCCCCCAACGAGATTCTCATGCCCCAAAAAGTCCTAGACGTGTTATGACTCCTCAGAGTCATCCACGGCGCCCGTTATCTACAAAAGCTTCTACCGCAACCAAGGAAGAGCACTACTGCAGAGGTTCGCCGTGTGGCTTCGGAAGATGGAAGATCTGTCCCAAAAGAGCCGCCAGGGGACGAGTCGACATGTGGTCTATTGGTCGGATGAGTCAATGCAGAATTGTCGCTTCCATGTGCGGACTATGCACCCAGGCGATCCCTTGTCGTAGGTACTCCGTACGGATACACAATTAAGGGAGGGATCGGCGATTAGTGTGTGAAACCCTGGACGTGGCTTAGACACAAGGAGGCACATCTGGGGCACAGCCTTGTCGTCGCATCGCTTGCCGAGGACAACACGTCGGGCTTATTTCCCCCATGCTACATCATCTCATGGATATCATACCGAAAGAACCCAGATATTGAGTTGGATTGAGAACAACTCTCTTTAACCGACTGATCACCGCGGCAAGTGGCTCGCAAACAACAAGCTCACATAGTCAACACAATGAGACCGTCCTCTAGCGGGGCTTCCTTTACAGCGCATCATGCCTGTGAAATTTGCAGGCAAGATTTCCGTCCGCCTAAATGAAGGTCATTCAATACGACACGGCTGACCACGCGATATTGTAGAGAACGCAAAGTCCGGTGTGATCGTGGACTGCCAAAATGCAGGTGTGTTACAACTCCACCAGCTTGAGTTCATACTTGCTTCACAATTAGCATCGCGTCCGCGTCAGGCTTTAGACCAAAAGGCTGATCATTCGCGCTTGTGTGAAGACGATGCGAGCGTCTCAACCAGCCGTGTAGCTACAATCATGCTCATCAACGTAGAACACGGGATGAGCAGCTGCAGCAGCTCCAAGACCGTCTCGCCAAGACCGAGGCCCAGCTCGCACTTAACACACCTCGGGGTCCTTCGTTACTGCGCTCGCAATCGCGGTCAAGCGCCGTGGAGCAAGCTGTTGCGTCGCGTTGGCCAGAGACGCCGGATACAATCAATCCGAATACGAGCTCGCGACGAAGTTCTCAGCATCAACTGCCACCAGTGACTACATTGCAGACCCAAATCGCGCCGGCTCCAGGACCTTCGATTGCTAGCACACCCGTGAATGTGGATAAGTCCAGCAACATGAGTGCTGCAATTGATTTGCCTATGACTACCTCATCCATGCTCGACATTGATCTTTTTACCTCGTTCACCGAAGGCGAGGACACTAGCATGTCATTCGATTGGACAAGCCACTCGCTGGCGGCGCTCGAACCCCTGGACACTCTCCTACTCAATCGCCTCTCACCGCAGTCGTTATCCAACAGTAGCCCTGAAGAAGAAATTCCACCAGCAGAACTGAGCACGTTACACAAACACTACTTCGATTCCGTTTACTTTTCATTTCCATTCCTCAATCGAGACCGGTTCTTGGCTGAATCGACGGGCTGCAGCGGGCCCGCGGTGAGCGCGCTGGTGTACGCCGTGGCCCTCGCTGGTTGCGCGCACTCCCCCAAAGACCCCAACCGGCAGTCTACTTGCTATAGTCTAGCGCGCAATCACGCGGAGAAGTGCGAGCGTGACGGCGAGTTGAACGACATCAACTTGGTACAGGCTCTGTTATTCATCGGTCGTTTTGAGGCGATGGATCGGAAACTAGAAAGAAGCTGGCTTACTCTGGGGCGTGCTGCGTTGCTTTGCAGGCTTCTCCGCATACAACGGATGGACGAGGGTGATGGCAGTGAACTCACACAGGATGACGGAGGACCGAGTGGTTCCCTTTCTCGTTTACCGCCTACTGATGACCCTGTGATCTTGGAAGAACGACGTCGTACCTTTTGGGCACTTTATATTTTGCAGAGCTACGTGAAAACACGCACAGGCTGGCAATGTCAGTTGGGTGACGTGAAGGTATGGCCGATGTACAACCAACCTGCCAATTTTACATTCCCTAGAACTGACGTGCTTTTCAGAATTTCAGGATAAAGCTTCCTTCACCGGGGCTACTCAGATCCGATCTGGTCCCAGTCAATATGCCATTTCTTGCGGAAATACATCCCGATCAATGGCAGGAGATCTCATCCTACGCAGGTTGCGTTCTGATGGTGGAGTTGGCCCTACGTTGCTTTGACCACGGACAACAACGTGCTACAAACGGATTCTGGGATGGGTACTGCGCGTTAGTCAAGACCACAGATGAGCTCTTCAGCATGCTCAAGCGGCACCTCAATGCCACCTCAATCCGGGAGGACCCCGTAGCCTTCAGCTTGTACCTGAACTTGCGCGCAACAGAGATCTTCTCGCACGAGTCTGCCATGCAGCAAAGCGGAGAACAAGGTCTGCCGCCACTCATGACGGCTGAAAGCCAGCGGCGCGCCACGGCCGCGGCGTTCCAAATCTCTAGTGCCGTACGACTCAACTTGCCTTCACCGTGGAAAGCAGACAGCGATATAATTATGTTGCAGGCTATCTTCATTGCTTGGCCGCTCACCATGGCCCTCAAGGCGCTGTACCGAGAGCTAGTGCAGGGTGGAAGCCGCGAGACGGTGAATGGGGTCGTTGCTTCGTCGAGATTGCTCTTCGCGGCTTTGGACCACATCGAGGAGTCTGGTGGATATTGGCACCAGTGTGTTCTGCATGTTGAGGCAAAATTGCAGGAATGGGATGAAAAGAATGGTTTCGATTCCCTGGCACTATGAATGCTCAGACGCCAACTCAAACCGCACGTACCAGAAATTATTTGTCAATTAGGAACCAAGAAAATCTAAAGTAGAGAACCAAAAAGAAGAGGCGAAAGAAGGATAACCACAGGAATGAATTCCAGGCTGATGAGACGGCTTGTAGACTTTTAGTAATTGGCTAGCTAAATAGGTAGAGAAGACGACAGAATCTAGGTCTAAGTTCTCAGCACATCCGGCAATTCCAGCGCTGGCGAGGTCGACAAAACTCAAGGCCATGTCCACTGAACCCAATTCATGCAACGAGAATTTGGAAACTTAACGCCACGAAAACCGCCCCGTTGAGCCATGGATATGACGTACGGTCTCCTACCTACTCTCTACTCCACGAGTATCCTTTGAGTGGCACACACCAGCTCCGCGAACTTTGAGATTGTAAGCGAAGGGCTTAAGAGCTGCTGAAAAGCAATGTCAAGCGATAGCTCTTTGAAAATCCAATTCCGAAGCTCAGCCCCAATCATGCTGTCAATTCCGTAGCTCGCAATAGATCGCCCACTCTCCTCCACTCCAAATTCCGCCTCGTCGACCAGTAGAACGCGCGCCAACTTCGCAATAAAATAATCACGCACCAACCGGGCGGCCTTGGCTGGCGAATCCCCCCCAGCTGCCTTGACCCGCGTCAAGACTGACCCGTCATTTCCGCCGCTGGCTCCCTGGCTGCCGCCGCCGCAGACCTGCATAGCATGTACGAGGCCAGAGAAGCGCGGGTCAGCGGCCCAAAAGGCGTCCACATCGCCAGCGACCTCGCGACTGGTCTTATACAGCTCTGTCGGATCGAGTCCAACTATTAAGTGATCAAATTCCGTATTCTGCTGTTGTTGTTGCTCTAGAATGCCGACTTCGAAGGATTCTAGTAGCGCTTCCTCGTCGATGCCGTACATTCCCTTGCGTTTGAGGGAATCTTCCAGCTCGAGGTTCTGTGCTACGACACCGACGCCAAGAACCATGGGGAGAATCACGGCGCATTCGGGTTTACCTTGAGCGCGTCGTAGACGGGCTAGCGCATCCATGTAGGAGTTCGCCGCGGCATAATTTGATTGTGTCGGCATTCCTAAAATGCCAGAGACAGAACTAGTCATGAGGAAAAAGTCGAGAGGCAGTTCAGCAGTGACATCATGGAGATTCTTACTCCCCAAAACCTTTGGCCGAATTGAGGTGATCCAACTCTCATAAGGCATGTTCTGAAACAGACCATCCTGCAACCACGTCAGCATGATCAAACGTGTTATTAAAGGTGCCTTTTGAGGCGACCTGGGATTTTCGTCAAAAGAAAACGAGGAATTGGCTTACTCTCAAGACCATTGCGGCGTTCACAACACCACGAATAGGTCGATCATCCGGAATCGAGGCAACAGCTTTCTCCACGTCTTCCTTCACAGCAGCATCGCCCCTTAGTACTTCTACTTTGGCGCCTCGAGCTTTCAGATCCTTGACCAGGATGGCGGCTTGCTCAGAGTCGGTGCCGGACCTCGAAAGGAATACAAAGTTACGTGCTCCGCGTTTCATCATCCATGATGTGAGGCTACGACCAAGACCGCCGAGACATCCAACAAGAAGGTAAGTGGCATCCGGTCGTAGTCGCAAATGCGGACGGGTTCGGACTACATCCACTGTATCCCCCTTTGCTTCGTGTGTAACGACGACCTTGGAATCGCAGAGCTTGTTTGAGAAAGTGGCGACAGTCTCGTTCACTTCAGTGATGTTGCGGATGGTTAGTTTCGGGGCAGAAATCAAACCTTGGCGGGTCAGTGTGACAATCTGCTCGAGAAGCTGGCCAAGTATGTAAGGCCTCTTGAAGAGTCCAACGGAGTTCACGGAGAGGAAACTTGCGCCTCGTGCTGCTGGTACGGCCTCCAAAAACGAGGTAGTGTTGTCGGCGCCGCAGCTCACGAATCGTGAGAAAGCAGGCAGGTTCCTGCAGACCTCTCGAGATAGTGTTGGTTCAGTCGAGCTGCCCGAGAAGATCACGTCGAATTGGTGATCAATCAGCATTTCAGGAGAGTAGTTGAGAAGAATGTGTTCGCTTTTCAGGCCAAAGGCTTGTGCTACGTCTTCCGCTTCGGCTGAGCTGCTCACAGCAACAAACGGAGTACCTCCGAGAGCTTGTGTAACATTGATGGCGGCTGCCCCGAGTTGTCCAGCACCAGGAAGAATCAGAACCGACTCTCCTTTCTGAAGCCTTGCAAAATTTTGTATCCCATACAAAGCGGCACCGTAATACATAGGCAGGCTTGCCATGGTCGTGAATGGTTCTGAGGCATCGAGCTTCTGCACTAGGTTCTCGTTGACGCGCTGGTAGTTGGAGAACGTCTCTGAGCTAAATGCCACGATGTGATCACCCACAGATACCTTTGTAACAGCTGATCCAGTCTGAGTGACTACACCCGAGGTTTCATAGCTGAAGTCGTGCTCGAAAGATACGCCTGATATCACGGCGTAACCTTCGCCATTCAGACCTGTCGCCACTGAACGAAACTCGATCTCGTTGGGAGACAGTTCCACTGAGTCAAGATCATCCAAGTCAAACACGACTTTGCCAGACTCCACTTTCCCTACTAGTCTGGCTTTGGGAGTGAATTTTTGTGGTTGTGTCTCTCCACTGGGGTGCCCGTGTGCCTGATTCATTTTGTCTGACGTGACCAGGCGGCTGATGGCAAGCTGACCTTTGTGAACGAGGTATTCGGTCTCGAGCGTTTTCTCGTTTTTAAAGATTGTGATGGCCAAGGAAGCAATCGTGGAGACGAAATTCTCGGACTCTACGTCGCGAGGGGTAAAGTCAACAAGAGTTGCTCTCAGAGAAGCCCTTTCAGATCGAAGTGATCTCAATAGTCCCCTCGTCATCGCGTACTCTGGAACCAGGTCGGCACCCGATATGCCACCCTCAGAAATCCACAAGACTCTAGTGAGATCGCTGAGTGTTCTTTGTAGATATTGAAATTCCAGCTCCGACATGTTGGCAACCAACGGTCCCTCTAGATCCGCGAGCATGATGACATTGGCAGCGGAAGAGAAAGTGTCTCCCAGCTTACAAATCTCAACTTTGCAGCCAAACTCCTCCAATTTTGTCTGCAGTCGAGTGACATGCTCTGTCAAAGCTTTGTAGTACATGAGTTGAATGGGCGTTGATATGAGGTTTCGCACCTCCCTGATCTTGGACGTAACAACTGCACCGCTCTTCAAAGATAAGTCTGATCTTGAGATGTTGGCTTCTTTCAGATCTTCATTCGTTGGGCAATAATATTCATTCCCAAGGATGGCGCTCCCATGGTCGGCCATGAGCTTGGAAACAAGGTGCAGCGTTTCGGAAGAAGTACTTGGGGCGATGATCAGGTCAAAATTATTCTGGGTCTTGTCAAAATCTTCAGCCGTCGTGCCCGCTGCCCAGTCGAGCTTCTTAGGAGTAACATTCTTGAACTTGCTCCATTCTGATTTGATCTCAGCTTCGCTAATGCTGGTGACAAGGACTGTCAAGCACAAGTCAGGAAGCCGATCCACCAGATAGCCTGCTACTGTAGCGTCGGTGGCAAGAACTCTTAAACCTGGTGTTTTGAACTCGGCAAGCTCAACATAATCGACAACACCAAGATTCTCCCGAGGACCACGTAGCCACGAAACATCCAGCTTCGAGACGATCTGTGAGTACGGCTGAGGCTGTATCAAGGTCTCCAGTCGTTGCGGAATAGCGGCTTCGTACGCGGAACATCGCATGCTCCGAATCTCCATCAAGATTTGACCATCGGCCGCTACCAGTTGATTGTGAGCATTGAAGATTCTTTGACCACGCGGGTCGATCCAAGAGAAAGCCGTAGCAGCCGCACCTTCACCGTCATTCGACTGCTCGGCTGTAGGCTTCCAGATGACAATTTCTTCAGCGCGGACGGGCACAGCACCGAACTTCATCGCGCCGGCGCGGCCAGCCCAAATGGCGACAATCATGAGCTGAAGACATGAGTCGAGGACCGCCGGGTGAAGCACGTGGCGGGACTCATTCTTCATGACGGCAGTCTTGATGTTTGTTGTGGCATGTGCGCAGTACGTGGATCCGTCAAAGGCGATGTTATCCATGTCTCGGAATGTCGGCCCGTAGTTGAAACCAACTTGCTTCAGGGCGTGATTCCAGAGCTTCCCAGATGCGCGTTGTGGGAGGTTTGGAACTTGCTTCGCGGCAGGCCTGCGCCGCTGTGTGTTGAAGCTGATGCTTCCCGCCATGTGATTCTTGCGATGGCCTTCTGTTGATACGGACGAGACGTTGAAGTCCCACCACCTTTTGCCAGCTTCGTCGTTGCCGAGGTTTGAGGAGCGCATGTTCAGCAGGACCTCGATGCCACTGTCGTCATCAGGTGTAACCAAGGCATGTTGAATGGTGACACCCCTAAACACATACGATTCAATGATAACCGGACTGTCAGAAGTCTCGTTGATCTGAGACACCGCCTCCATGGCCATAGAAAGATATCCGGCAGCAGGGAAGACTGCCTCTCCTCCCAGCGAGTGGTCCTGGAGCCATGGGAGATCCTTGATGCGCAAGACATTGCGCCATGTTGGCTCGGCCAAGGATCCGCCAGTCGTCAATTGACCTAAAATGTCATGTCGCGGGAATCGTGGAGACCGGTGCTCTCTGCTCTCGCGCGACTCGGCCCAGAACTTCTTTGTCTTGTCCCACTGATAAGGCGGCAGGTCCACAATGAGGTTGCCCTTGCGAGAAATGATCTTACCAGATGGATACACCTCCTCGATTGCCGTGACTGTCGCGAGATCAAGGGGATAGTTGCGCAGGAATAGCTCCCCAGCCAGTTTGAGGACTTGTTCGGCGCAGCGCGAACCACGGATGAGAGACGGTAAGTACTGAAGCTTTTCGGCCTTCATTTCAGTCTTAATTTGTCGAATGGGTCCTGAAAGCGCCGAGTGAGGTCCGATCTCGATCAAGATGTCGATCGCGGGAAGATCCTTGCTCGTGAGGGCCGTTTGCACTGCTTGATTGAAGAGGACTGGACTAACGAGGTTGGCGCTCCAGTACTTCTCGTCAAGTACTGCGTCCTCTACTAGAACAGAATTGGTCACTGACGATACCATCTTCGCTTTGTCTGACATCAGTCTCGTGAGGCTGGTCTGTCTTGTTTTGCGGATGAGGGACTCGTATTTTTCGGTGGCTGGGAGCATGTGTCGTGAATGATAAGCCTTGCCGTTTGTCTTAACAAGGCGAGCAAAGATACCCTTTGTCTGCATGTTTGCTTCGATTGTCTTCAAGGCGTCGACGTTGCCACTCAAAGTGACGCCAGATGGAGAGTTATGACAAGCAATAACGACTTCTGTCTGATAAGCCTCGATATAGGGAGCCACAGCCTCTGCGCCGAGGCCCACGGCCATCATTGCGCCAGCAGTGTCAATGTCTTTGACCACTTGCCCACGGTAGTACGCTATCAGGATAGCTTCAGACTCGGATAGGTGCCCAGCAGCAAACGCAGCTCCAATCTCGCCAGACGAGTGGCCAAGAGTCACCGAAGGCTTGATTCCCCAAAGACGAAGGAGCTGAACAAGGGCTACTTGGATGGCGGTGCACAGCGGCTGGGATAACTCGGCTTCGCTAACTCTAGAGACGGCTAGATCCTCGAGAAGCGCCTCTTCCAGAGTCCAAGGGGGAGCGTCATCGAGGTCTTCCAATACCATGTCCATCCGTCGGATAGACATGAGAAAGGTCGGATAGTAAGTCATTAGCTGCGCGCTCATGCGAGCCCACTGCGCGCCCTGGCCGGTGAAAACGAAGCCGAGAACGCGGGCAGTCTCATTCTTGTCTGCAAGAACGAGTTCGGGACTGCCGTTGATAAAGGTTCCATGAAGAGTAGCCGGTGTCGTGACTACCATGCCTTTGCTCGGGAAGCGTGTACGGTGGTTGGCAAGGGTGTAAGACAGGTCGAGCAAGCTGTAGTCCATGGCCACCTTTCCAAGCGCCGCAAGGTTCCTCTTTAGTGCTCCAGTTTCGTGAGCAGAAAAGACTAGTAGATATGGTCTATTGCGATTCGCTGTACCTCGCACCAACTTTTCCTTGCTTGTGTTCCCAGGCATTGAATACTTATAGCCTTGCGGTAATGCTAGCAAGGACCTGGAGCTCTCGATGATAGTATGCGCATTTGTGCCGCCGTATCTAGACTTTGAGTCAGTGAACCTTCATCACCATATACTTGGAAATCGTTGAGTGAAAAGATTTGATTAGGTCTTACCCAAAGGAGTTGACGCTGACTCTGGTTACAGGTAATCCGCTTGGAAAGAATGTAGGATTCGTGGGCACGTCGACTTGCCAACCTTGCCAATCAATCTTTGGATTGAGTTCGGTAACGCCTCGTGTGGGCGGGATGATGCCTCTTTCAACAATAAGTATGGCTTTGATGACGGCAGATAGCCCGCTGGCCGCTTCGCTGTGTCCGATATTGGTCTTGACGGCGCCGATATGCAAAGGCCCATCAGCCTCAGTCCGAGCCCCGTTCATGACATCAGACACGGCGTGAACCTCGAGCGGATCTCCTATTGCCGTGCCCGTTCCGTGGCACTCGAAATATCCTGTCAGCATGGGATTCAGACCTCCACGCCTATATGCGTGACTCATAACATTTCTTTGCCCGTCAAATCCTGGATAGGTGATGCCGACAGCTGGTGCTTTGCCATTGTTGTTCGTTGCACTGGAGCGGATGACGCCACGAATTGGGTCTCCATCCCTGATAGCATCACTCAAACGCTTGAGATAGATGGCCCCAACGCCCTCAGCGCGTCCGTACCCGTTCGCATAGCTGTTGAAAGTATGGCACGTAGACGTCGGCGACAAGACGCCTAGCTTGGCGGTGTTCATGTGCTGATCAACGGTCAAAATGAGATTACTGCCGCCGACGACAGCAGCTGAGCACTCGTGCGTACGCAGGGCGTTGCATGCGTTGTGTAGGGCGTAAACAGATGAGGAACAAGCCGTGTTGACGACAATGCTAGGGCCGCGAAGGTTAAAGACGTGGCTGACTCTGTTGCTCAGGAGTCCGGGGTCTACACCGGTGGCTGCCAGGCTGTGACGGAACGAGGGCTCTTTGAAGGACATTTGCTGGAAGTCTGCCGTAAACGTGGCCATAAAACAGGCTGTATCCGATCCGGAGAGCTGGTCTAAGGTCAGACCGGCTGACTCGAAGGCTTCATAGACGACTTCTAGAAGCTTCCGCTGCTGCGGATCTAGAGAGGAATTTTGTCAATGGGCTGCTCATATTGCTGCATCTGTCTTATTGGCAGAGCTCCAAGGACAACACTAACCCATCCACGTGGCTTCGACCGGAGTAATGCCGAAGAAGGCCGGATCAAACTCTTGCAGAGTCTCATTGAGGAAGTAGCCGCCAAGTACACCAAAGCTGCCAGGCCGGTCATTGTCTGCATGGAAATGGGCGTCAATGTTGAACCTGGACGGAGGGACCTTAGGCGTCTGGCCACTACGCTTCTCCATCATCAACTTCCAAAAGTCGGACGGTGAGCTGACATCGCCTGGTAGGCGGCATCCTGTTTCTCTTGTGTCAGCAGCAGCTTGGCAATGACCGCGATGTGCGTCGGAGATCTCACCCATTCCAACAACTGCAATTGGCTCCAGCTGCTGGCTTAGTGGCACCTCTGAGGTTGAAGAAGCGGCGTACTCATCATCGCCGACGATGCGCTGATTGGCCCCTCCGGCTTCAGAGTCAAATCTTGGAGCTGCGTCTGAAGCGCTCGAGGATGTCTCATGGAAATGGGGCATTTTGTCTTTGGTGTGTTGATTTAGAAGGCTTACGAACGTCTAAAAATTGGCGAGGTTATGATTCAAAGATTACCTAGGGACAGATGTTCCGATAATCCTAATACTTTTTGTGCTGCTACTTAGTACGGAAGATGTTGGCAGTTCATGATCATATCGACAATGGTATATTTATCAACGAGGAATTGCGCTAAATGAAGCCTGTGGATATCCATCTATTTTTCATACGCCCAAATGCGCATGGGCTGTACAGTGCTGTGTCCGCGGCCCAACTATCCTTCAGCCATCCTGCTACGTCTGTTTGCTGCGTCGAGCAGAAGCTTGACCCGGTGTACTCCTGGAACCACTCCAGATGCCGCTCCAACATCTCCCATAACTTTTCGAACTTCTGAGCGGGGTCTCCGTGGGGGATGATAGGAATCCTTCGCCGTCGGCCGACCTGCGCCGTTGGAACGGCCGATCCGTTCCTTCGGAGGACGGATCCTTCGCCCGAGGGAGGGTAAGCCGAAGAGCACCGGTTCTGCATTAGCATCGGACTTGGCGTCATTGACCTATCATGACTTGGCTCCCCAATGGCAAGGCGAAAAAGGGAACCTCAAAACAAGGCAACGATCTCCTGTATTCGATCAATCTGATATCTTAGTCACGTTGATTCAAGTCATTGAAGCTGTATGTGCAGGAGTAGCTTTCTCAACATGTCGACAAATGGGCAAAGCGTAGAGGTCTTTGATGTTATCGTCGTCGGTGCTGGTGAGTGGATGGTTTCCGAGATTTAGTCTCTACAGTTGTCTTGCTAATAGTTTACACAGGATGGTATGGTTTGATGGCGGCTCGCACATACTTGGAGCTGGCTTCTGAGACAAATCTAATCATTGTCGATGACAGCAGCACAGTTGGTGGGGTCTGGTCCAAGGAGCGAATTTATCCCAGCCTGTTTGCTCAGATCAGCCACCCACTATTCGAATACTCCTTCTACCCGATGTCCAAAGATGACATCTCGCCTGATGGCTTCGTCTCCGGAAAGACGATTCACAATTACCTTGACAGTTTCGCCAGAGATCACAACCTACTGCCTAGGCTTCGCCTCCAGACCCGCGTGACCAGAGTCGCAAGGAGGCCAGCCGGCTCGGAAGGATGGATCCTCGATATCAAAGGTGGAAATCGCCTGATATGCGACAAGCTCATCTACGCTACAGGAGCCAATTCCAGTCCCATCATTCCCAAATGGCCCAGAGAGAACTTCCAGAAGCCCGTAATCCACTCGCTTGAGCTTGGATCGCACCAAGAGTATATTTCGAGCAGTGTGCAGAGAGCCACTGTCATTGGTCGTTCCAAGTCATCATACGACGCTGTTTACCATCTGCTGTGCGAGGGGAAGAAGGTTGACTGGGTCATGCGTGATGGGCTATCCGGTCCGTTCAGCCTTTATGCGCCGACGTTCATGGGGTTATGGAATATTGCCGACCACATCTCAACTCGGTTCGCCTCAAGCTTCAGTCCATGCATCATGTCAACATCTGGGATGCCTTACAGTTTCTTTCAGCGAAATGCCATGGGAAGGGTGTTGACAAATATCTACTGGAGAACCGCCAACTACCTGTCCGTATCACATGCAGAATATTGGAGGACGCCGAATGCTGAGAAGTTGCGACCGAGACCATATAGCGATGGGTGAGTATTGTAGTATCAAAATCTGAGACTCAGCTGACGAACCCGTCATTCAGAGTATTCTGGGGAAGCGGCGGTATCGGTATTGCGACAGCCCCTGACTTCTGGAAAGTCTTTCATCGAGGCGATGTCACAATTCATTCGACGGAAATTGAGTGTCTATCGCATCAAGACGTTGTCAGCTTGAAGAATGGATACTCTGTAGCAACTGATATTGTGATTCATTGCACCGGATTTGACAAGGGATACGATACTTTTGATCACGAGCTCCGTGAGGAGCTCGGTTTACAGTACGACACCAAGGTGTTCTCACGGTGGACAGTGCTAGACGAAAAGGCTGAAAGGGCCGTCGACGAGCTTCTTCCGTATCTCAAAACTGCCCCGGAACAATATAGCGACGTGAAAGCCACTGGAATGGCGGAACAGGGGCCCAACAGACACTTTCGCCGTCTGGTCGTACCTGCGTTGGCGGCACGGGGCGAACGATCAATACTCTTTCCTGGGCATATTCATTCGGCGTTTACGCCACTGGCGGCCGAACTCCAAGCGCTTTGGGGAGTTTCCTGGATGCTCGGGTGGCGAGATCTCCCGTCCCAGGATGAAATGGAGTTTGAAGCTGCGACTTTCAATGCGTGGACAAGGAAAAGATACCTCGAGCAGGGCAAGAAACACTCTTATTTTATATACGACTATATCCCGGTACGCTGTCAATTTCTTCTAGATGTTATCAAGGGCCTTGGGCTAACATAGAGTGTTTAGTACATCGACACATTGATGAAGGACTTGGGTCTCAATCCCTTTCGCAAAAGCAGTATCTTTGAGGAGTGGTTTGTCAGGTATAAGCCAAGCGATTATTCCACCGTTCTGGATGAGTACCAAAACATTCGGCAGGAGAGAGTGGAAAAAGAAGAGACGAATGGAATCGCGAAAGGGATCACAAAGGAGCTTGCAAAGGAAAACGAGCACTCTACAGCGGCTTGATAAGTAAATTAGCTCAAGACTTGACGTCCCAGGTAAGTTATATCACATAGATCTGGAAATAATGGCTTTCCATATGCCAGTTTAGATCATAAAAGTTTTCCTAGTCCTGTACAGCTACTTAGAGCTTTCCACGTTATTTCTTCGATTCATGGCTCTAAAGCAGCCAAGACAATGATTTTGTATCAGTGTACGCCCCCCAGTAACTTTTAGAATCGATCATATGCCAAGTCTACTTCCTAAGGCAAGGTCAATCAGAGGTCAAGAACGCTACGCCGTACTTTCTCAATTGATTTTGACTGAGATGATCACCGTTAGGTAGCATGTGGGTATGTACAGACAAACGGTGATCAGCTCATTCTGCCAATCGGAAGCCTTCCTCGGTTGAAGACGGACTAGTGCGGCAGATCTATGATATATCAGCGAATGAAAACTCGCCATCGGTCAAAACGGACTCGAGTCTTGGGTCCTTTCTATGGCCAGTGCATCAAGTGGGTCTCGTTAAGCTTCCGTCTCCGTCCCACGTCCATCCTCCGTGTTGTTCACCAGGTCTCGGGGCGGTGTCGTATAATCGGGCAGGCCCTTCTCGAACTCCGCAAATTCACACCCTCCATTTTGCTAGGCCTCGTGCGCTCTGCATTCAATCAAGCCAGCCCGCTTCTCTACACCCATCGAAAAATACGACGCAGATTTCACACTTCCATCTACAAGGCCTCCGAACATTCCCCAACATGAACAACGAGCTCACGTTATCGGCTCCAAACGGGGCAAATGCCGAGAAGGACGCAGGCGCAACAGACTTGGATACTCACCGATACCCCGAACACTCTGGCAACGGCAACAATGAAGGCATCTCAATTGACAAGACCAGTCCTCGTAACCTTCATGGATGGAAGGTGAGCAAGGCCCCACGACAATCACAACTGGGATACCGACCCTGTGCTTGCACTCAGGCTAACATGTGCGGCTTTTACTCGCCCAGTGGGCCATTGCCTACGCTGCCATGCTCTCCACGACTCTTCTGTTTGCTCTCGACAACACAATCGTCGCCAACATCCAGCCAGCCATCATCAACGACTTTGGTCACCTCGAGCTTCTGTCATGGATCGGCACTGGCTTCGCCCTGGGTACCATGTTCATCCTGCTCTGGGGCAAGGTCTACGGAGTCTTCAACATCAAGTGGGTCTACATCTTCAATATCTTTCTGTTTGAGGCAGGCAGCGCGCTCTGCGGCGCTGCGCCTAATATCGAGGCCCTCATCATTGGTCGTGTCATCGCCGGTGTCGGTGGCTCAGGCATGTACTCGGGTACTCTAACCTATGTCTCGGTCCTGTCCAACGAACAGGAGAAGCCTGCATACCTTGCTGGAAGTACCGTCATTTGGGGCGTCGGTAGCGTTCTCGGTCCTGTGGTAAGCATGCGAAGCCCGTCACTGCCTTAACAAGCAATTGCTGACCTCTGTTGTCTTTCCTAGGTTGGCGGTGCCTTTGCAGCGAGCAGTGCCTCCTGGAGATGGGTAAGAAAGAAAATCATCTTGATCACCTGCTGGGACGGTAAAACATGCGTACTGACCAACATTCAGGGATTTTACATTAACCTGCCTGTCGGCGCTGCATTCGCTCCAGCCTACTTCCTTCTCTTTCCAAGTGTCGACCCTCACCCCTCCAAGAACCTCTCACAGAAATTTCGTCTGGTCGACTGGGTCAACGCCATTATCTTTCTCGCCGGATCTGCCTGTCTGGCAGTCGTACTCACATTCGGTGGTGTCGTCTACGCTTTCAATTCCGGAACCGTCATCGCTCTGTGGACCGTAACAGGTGTCTTACTGGTGGCCTTCATCGTCATGCTCAAGTTGCACCCGTTGGTGACCAAACAGAATCGTTTATACCCACTGCACTTCTTTGAAAAGCCTACCTTGATCAACATGCAGCTTCAAGTCTTCTTGGCGTCTGGCATTATCTTGGTAGGTTACCTACGCTGGGCATGCATACTGGGCATGATGCTGACATGTCTCAGGCTATGACATACTATATCCCGCTCTACTTTCAGTTTGTCAAGGTATGATACCAGACATGAACTTGTCTCTCCCGAAACTTACGCTGAATTTGGATCTGTCAGGACGATGGGGCTCTCCAGGCCGGTGTTCGTCTACTTCCGTTGATCATGTTCATGGTCGTTGCATCCATGGCCAACGGCTTCTTGATGCCGAGATATGGACTGATTCCTGTCTGGTACATTGGAGGAAGCTGTCTCGCGCTGATTGGAGCCGCTCTCATGTGTAAGTCCTCTTTCAACTCCGTATTCCACAATGGACTGCTTAGTGCAGTCAAATTTTTGAGGTTGGTCTTGTACCTTACATCCCTCACAGACACTGTAAACGAGACTACATCGAACTCAAAAATCTACGGCTACAATATACTCGTCGGCACCGGCGCCGGTTGCTACATCGTAGCCGGGTTCGCCATCGTTCAATCATTGGTCCCGGCCCACGAAATCGCCAATGCCGTGGGAGCCATGACGATCTGTACGTTCCAGACCTCTGCTTCCTCCACCATACATACAGCTAACACATACCGCCACATTTCAGCACAAGATCTCGGTATGGTTCTCTTTTTAGCCATCAGCGGCAGTCTCTTCCACAACGTGGCGGTAGACAAGGTCGGGAGGGCGCTCCCAGACGTTTCTCCTGCAGAGATTGGTAACCTCATCGCGGGGTCTAGCAGCAGAGCATTCCAGGCGCTCACAGACGCAGAGAAGGCCCTTGTTATTCCCGAAATTGCAAGCGCCATGACAAGTATTTGGGCCTTTTTCTTGGCTGCTGCCGCTTTGAGTGTGGTGTGCTCCGTTCCGCTGCTCGTAAGTCAAGAAGGCCCAGTTGGAATCGCAATATATATTAACAAATTCGGCAGAAAGCTAAGTTCGGCGGTGGCAAAAAGGCAGAAGCGCTGGTAGCGGCGTAGGATGAAGTCAAAACCACGTTGCGCTTGGAAAGAGTCATATCACAATGCTTGCCGCCTAGGAAAGGCGATGAAGTTCTGAAAGTCCAGGGATCATCACGCAGGATGGCCGACGGTCCCAAGCTCTTGGAGGAAGGTCTCTTTGTGTTGGTATCCCTATCACAGGGATATTAGTCGATTAGTTCGAACCGTGGGTTGACGTAGTAATAGGTTAATTAACTATATAATTCTACTACGTACGTATAGAAAGGAGGTTCCAACCGCAGGTTAAGTAAGCTGCGATAATTAATTATACAGTCGATTAGTAGCCCCTGCGCTACCGCAAGGTCGAATTAGACTTCTAATCCGATACTAACTTTC
>JFBX01000828.1:23635-74264 GCA_001563135.1 Colletotrichum simmondsii
TGTGTGTAAGATACAAAATGAAGATATATGTAAATGCAACATGTAAACCATCATCACTTATATTAACGCCGTGCATACGTTCAATGCCGGGCTCCCTACATGTGAGCTCTATAATCTAAGTACCTAAGCCTTCTATACATACTGCTTGGGAACTGACTCCTGGATTTAGTAAAGTCATAAAATCAGCATCACTTACTGGAACTGGGAATACAAGCAAGTGATCTCACTTTCGGTTATAATATGGATGTAACGGCTGCAAAATCATGCTATCATCAACTCGTGATAATCCAAAAGCTGCTTCCTGGAACTAAACAACTTCTGACTATGCTTGCAAGAGTCTAAAACTGGCCTCGGTTATATCATGCTGCAAGTCCGAAAGTGCCATTCTCCATTCCATCGATTTGCCAAATTTCCCTACCAAAACCAGGTATCGACTGTCTGGAGAAGACAATATGAAAGACACAAATAGTCAACCACAAAGCAACTAAAACTGCTAGCACCTGCGGGAAGACAGACTCAAAGCCCCCGTTCAAGTCACCCCACGAAGGTCCACTGTTGAGTCTTTCATCTTCTCGAGCTTCCCTCTCCTTTACAGCAGACAGTGTATCCTGCCACCCTAGAATCCCCCTCTTCTCATCAAAGTCCACATAAGTAAGCTTTGGCGCCGTAACACACAATCCAGCAATATTCTTTGCAAGAGTGTCAAGGCCCACGATGGGCGTCAGCCACCGCTGCACGAAGTAGGCCTTCCAACCGTCATAAGCCTGTTGCCTCGTGAGATCACCCCCGACCTTCACAATAACCCGAGCACGGTCGACACGAGCGTTTTGATACTTGTCCCGCATCGCATCGCGCAGCTCAACATCACTCGGGTTTTTATTGGAATGCGTGCCGAGAAGGGCGTGGATTGCGTTTGCGAGTGTGACAGCGTCTTCCATCGCTGTATTGCCACCCAGAGCCGAGTTTGGAGTAACCTTTGTCATGAGAACATGACGTATCAGCCCCGAGTACGAAAGACACACAATGATGCATAGAGATTGCAATCTTACCTTATGGACAGCATCTCCAGCCAAGACAATCCTCCCAAAGAACCAATTCTCCAGTACGCCTTCCTCCAGGGAAATCATTTGTGCCTTGAGGCGCCTCTTCCACAACTCTCCAAAAACAACGGTCTCCGTGACAGGGTACTCAGAGATCTTGCTGACCAAAGCCTCCATATCAGATTCGGTATATCGCCGACGTGTGGGCCAGGTGCAGTGCTGTTCCTCGGGCAACTTGTTGTGTACAATGATCGATATCCACTCCGGCTGGCACAGGAGCAGGAAAGAGAACTTATCGTTTGAGGTAACTTCCATATCGTGGGAACCCAAACCAGGTACGGGAGACGATGCCATGACGATGGCATTATACTGGGTTACCATTGCTTTGTAGGCAAGTTGTTAGCAGCCTTTGGTTTGTTGATGGTCAAAAAAGAGCCTTTTATCTACCTCGCTTCTCTTCAACTGTAATCATGCCGGGATTGGCCGCGTTTGCCTTGTCCCACATGATTTCGCGAACCTTGGAATGAACACCGTCTGCACCAACCACTACGTCCCCAACGAATTCACGCCCATCTGCTAGGATGACGCGAGTCTTGGAGCTTTCTTCAGTAATCTCCTGAACGCGTGCTTTCTCGTGTACTTTGGAATGATCTGGCAGCCTTTCATACAATTTGCGTAAGAAAACCTGCCGATCCAGGGTCCTAGTATCATAGCCGGCGCTATATCCCGAAATCAGCATGTCTTACTATAGCCAGTTTGTCTTCCGCGTCATCGGATACCTAGCGACTCGCGAGACGATGGCAACATAGAACTGACAATTTCCTGACGACACCGAAAAAGTCATTCGAAGCAAAGGTTTTGCCAGAAGGGTCGCGACACTGCGCTCCGCCCATGACATCGCACGTGGCCATCACGGCATCTAGACAGCCCAACTGGTGCAAGATTCTGCACCCGTGCGGCTGAAGTGTGATGGTCGTTCCGAAACTCGGAGCTACTATGCCTTTATCCAATAAGACAAAGTCGATGTTCGCCTTGACGAGGCAGTGGGCCAATGTGAGACCCGTGACGCCCGCGCCAACAATAATCACTTTGAAGGAGGTAGAGCCGTCTGTCATGGTGTATTCAATATCGGCAAGTAAAAATGATGATGTCTTGATCAATAGCAACGAAAATGAAATGTTTGCGCCGAAGATGATGTTAAGTTTTTTCATTTGAATGCAATGCATACAATCTTGGATTTTGGTAATACTTGCGGCATGTCATCATCACTGACGAAAATCAATGTGGCCGGACTCGGCGGAATCGACCTTCGAGCGGGCCCATCGGCCTTGTCCCCGCTCAACCGATCAAAAGATCGGGGCCGAGAAACGCAGCCAATGATGAGAGAGCGGCCGTTTTGTCCCGTTTCTTGGCGGCTGACACCCGACACTACCGGGGCGGGTTAAGTCACCCCCATGCTGGCCGGCAGTCACCATAAGGCCCGGTCGGGTATGTACAGACAGACAAGATCATAATACCTGCCTCGATTTCGCGTCTCCTGAGTCATTTACTCTAGCACAAGAATTCACACTTAGCACTTACCAACGCCTCTTGTGAATAAACTGTCTTGCCTGCGTTGTCATGTTTCAAACCTCAAAGACACAACTTCTCTATCTTAGTGCTCTAGGAGTATGGGGTCTCTGGGGCTTCGCATTATTCAACGGCATGTTTGCACGCCTTGAAACAGTTACTAGCATCCTGCGCTTCCCAGATGACCGTCCCCTCCGCTCCTCATACACAGGACTGGCCGCCGTAGACGCCCAGCTCACACTCCTCTCCGCCTTTTACGATGTGCTCACAAACGCCCGCACATCCGGCCCGCGCCTCCTTTTTTTCGACATCAATTACGCCGTTGCATGCGCGAATCTCTGGGTTCTCATTGAATCGAGGCGTCGAAGCGTTCGCTCCCTGCTTTTGAAATATCCGGCTTGGGTCTTGGTGCTCTGCAACGCCAACGGCGCCGCGATCATCCTACCGCTATATCTATACGCAGTCTGCAGCAGCACAGCCCGCGTCCGCGATGCCTCGATGCCCTGGCACGAAGCGGCGGCATTCCCGCTGACGACACTAGTCATCTTGCTTCAACCGCTTCTCGTGTTTGCACCCGCGTGGAGTGGAAATGGGGGCAGTAGCCTGCACCATGGATGCATTGCACTCTTCCAGGTGGCCCCCGTATTTGCCATGGCGTTCCATCTCAGCCTTGTGTCAATTTTCCCTCGCAAATTTACAGGCACAACGCAGTCATCTGTGAAAGAGGCAAGGAAGTGGGTAGTCGCATCCCTCATACTTGCCGGTATCGTCGCTTCAGCCGTGCACTTCTATACCTCGGTCGGCTCGCTACTCACACAAGATATCGACGCATCGATCCTGAGGCTGTTCCTTCCGGCGCGAGGCTTTGAAGACCCATACGAGTCCTTGATCAAAAAGGAGGTTACATCTGTCGAGTACACTGCGCTGCTGGAGAATCTTCACCTGTTCTCGCAGTGGGATTGGATAGTCCTATGTCTCACCACTATTGTGTTTGCGCATCTACTTCTCTCGCGAAAGGATGGCGTTGAAAAGATTGAAAAAATGAGAGCGGAAGGGACGGTGTCTCCGAACGAGTCTCAGGAACTGATTTATCTCACTGTGGCGACTGTAGTCTTAGGGCCAGGGGCGGCGGGGTCATTTGCGTTGGCTATTCGAGAGGCTAGAATATGAATGTTAACTGTCAAAATTGTCCGACAAGTTCTAGAACCTTCAAGTCCTGAATGAAACGCATCGCTAGTCTAGGTCGCTAAGCACCAATCCTACGTCATCGGTAATATCCAAGCATCGGTCGCAGAGATGAGCCATGACTACCTATCCCTTCGTCCAACAGAGTAGGTCAGAAGTTGTAAATTCACTTCAAGGCTCCAAATGGGGAATGGACGCTCTTTGGTATGGCGTGACACATAGGAAAACGTCAGATGACATCCCCAAGTACCGCTTAGCTTGATATTTCCGCTCTATAACTATCCCGAGAAATCACTGGTAGTGAAGCTGACGAATGCCGCCTCGAGAATAGCCATGTTGGACGCGTCTCATTCCCGCCCAGTCTTCAGCGTCGGTAATTATTTTGTTAGCTGCTTTATCAATCAAATGTTTTCGTTCCACTTCATAAATAAACAAAAGGGCTTCGGGATGGCAAGCCAACTTTTCTGTATGTTAGGACTTTGACTAAATCTTTCGCCCGCCCAGACAAGTACTTACTATATCATAATAATAATTCTTTCTCAACTAAACTCTTAGATACTATGTAAATCACGACTCTAATGAAGTAAACCAAGTTTAATTTAAGACTTTTACTCTTACTAGCTTTCTAAATAGAGTAAATAGCAATAAAATAATATCAATTTATATGAAAATACTAGAAGATATTGAAATTAATCTATTAAAGAGTTGTCATTCAAAAAGAACTAAGAATTCTTTATAATGGTCTTAAATTATCAAAAATAAAATAGAAGAGGCAAATGATCAAAAGTATTTAGGGCCAGTAGCAGTCACGAAGACTTCTATATTTAGATAGAGTAATTCCTCTATACTAAGTAACTAGTTTAATAGAATGTAGCTATCAGCTTTTGGAGCTGTAAGTTTCTAAAAGGAATGCCGCCGCTTTCTCTGCCACTGCATAGACTGTGCTTAGTATGTTCCCTCGCGGTATGATCGGGAAAATACTAGCATCGCACACACGAACGTTCGTTGTGCCACGTAAGAGAAGCTCCCCATCTACAACGCCGCCTTCAAATTCTTCCTTCATCATTGCGCATGTGCCACAGAGGTGGTAATTTGTAGCACCGAAACTTCGAATGTTCTCCTTGATCTCTGCCAAATTCTGAGGTGCCGCTGCTGTTGGGAGACGGTTGCCATTCGTTCTCAATAAGCCACTGAGCGCGTCCCTAGCCAACAATTTGTCAATTTGCTGAACATGACGCGCGAGGATTTCAATGTCGAGGGAATTCGAGAGATAAGAGCAGTCTATTTTCGGCTGATCATGCCAATCCGCAGTCTCGACGTGACAGGATCCTCGACTATAGGGGTGAGCCAGCATAGCTACTATGGTCATGTAGTTACCTGGGGCAGGGCTGGCGCGGCTGGTGTATCTTTGCACCCGTATCATGAATACGGTTGCGCTCGCCTCATGGTCGTCGAGGATCATCCGATTGATGAATTCGTGATGTATCTTGGTAGCTTCATTGCCGGCGTGAGGTGAACGTTGGAGAAGCTCCCTTAACTCCTTCTCTTCGTTTTGCGAGTTGAAGAGCTGCAGAGGCCAATGAGCGAAACTGTACGCCGCCCCTTCCGCGAGAGGTCCAGTTCTTTTCTCGTCATACTCTGCGCGATGGGCTGCAGGAACTTTGGGGTCTCTGAAGTTGATGTCGATCGTTTCAATTTCGGGCTTCACCTCGACGCTTGGTCCAAAGTTAAGATGGTCTTGAAGATTTTCTGGGATGCTGCAGTCAGCATGAGTGACAACAGAACATTGTATGCACCCTGTCAGTGTATGTATGCACTTACCCCCAACGCCAGGCAAGTTCACCAAACATTGAATACCCAAAGGCTCCAAAATCTGTTGATTACCGATTCCGGACTGCTCAAGAATCTTGGGGCTGCCCAGGGCGCCTGCGCAGATGATGACTTCCTTGTTTGCTCTGACTAGCGATGATTTGTGCGCCTTCTCATAGATTACGCCAATCGCACATAACTTTCCTTCATCGGTGTTAGAATCGCCTTCAAACACGATCCTCTCGACCTCTGCTCCGGAGATGACAACAAGATTCTTTCGGTCCAAGTTCGGTTGGAGGTAAGCGTTCCCTGCGAAGCTTCTCACGCCTTGGCCAGGGCGGCTATCGATTGCATTGGTGGTTGTGAAACCCCCAAGCGCTTCGCCAGATGGGCCATCATGGTCAGATTTTGCGCCTAAGTCGTCAAATACCTCTTCCCAGGCATTCTGTAAAGCATTCAGCTCTTTTGGATAAGATGCTTGAATAAGCCCTTGGCTTTGACGGTCCTGTTTTGACATGCCTTGAACCTGCTCTGTATGGAATGCGCGGTAGTAGTCTTTGATCTTCTCCCAGCTCCATCGCTCATCTCCCGATATTTCGGCCCATGCCTCATGCATAGCTTTGTTTGGGAACACTAGACTGTGGGAGTTGATTCCACTGCTTCCTCCAAGCATCTTGCCTCTTGTATGCTGGAAGACACGTCCGTTCATGCCACTCTGCGGTGAGGATTCTGAACACCAATCATAGTTCGGATCTCCAAACATTCTTCGACTCAGCAAGGGTGTCGTGACCTTTTCTTCGTTGATGTTGTTGCTTCCAGCCTCCAGTAGGAGGACTTTTAGGTCTTGCCGAACGGAGAGCCGGGAGGCAAGCACGCATCCGGCTGTGCCACCGCCGACGATGATCACGTCAAAAACCTCGACCTCCATCTTTGCAGGTAATGGGCTTGACTATGTCTTACCCATTTACAGAAGCATTGGGAAGTCCATTAATACTTAAGTTCTATGGCCATAAGATTCGGCATCTCAAAAGTCTGTGTTTGACGACACCACTTTAGGCAGCAACGCCAATTGGGGCACTTAATTGGCTACAAATATTAACTAGATCCTTCGGAAGGGTGTTGATAAAGAATGCATCATTCCAAATCAAGAAGGTCGCACTGCACGTGGTCAGCATAGGTCACCGACACGAATGATTCCTGCATGTCTAGCGGTATATATGACCACATCGATTCTGTAATCACAGCAATCGCACGCAAGGGGATTTGACTCCATCTATACTACTAGGCTATCTACAAATGGTTCATCGCACAAGAAAATGTTGATCTCTTAAGGAAGGTAACAGTGCCCATTACAGATCTGCTAGCTGGGGCATCGACGCGATAAATGGGCTCTCGGGCTGCAGGATTCATCCTTTCCTATCTCCTACCTTAGTCTTTGGACCAAGCCTTTCGCCCGCCCAGCCAAGTGCTCGTTACATTACATGATAAAAGTGACAATGGTTCCCCCTTCCAGTCACCTATCGGATCAAGGACGATGAAATCAGCTCGTTTTCCCACTTCAAGGCTTCCGACCATGTCCTCCGCAAAGCAAGAGTAGGCGGCGCCGATGTTGGTAGCCGCCAATGCTTGGACGAGCGTGAGCTTGAATTCCGCATTCATCGTTTCCTCTTCATACGGCCTATTATAAGATTTGCGAGTTGTTGCGTTGAAGAGATTATTCCACGGCGAGTGAGGAGCTGTAGGCGCATCGCTACCAATAGCGATCCGAGCCCCGTGGTCCGCGAACTCTCGATATGCAAAGGCTCGACCGCATAGTTTTTGTCCGATGAGCGGTGTCCAGTCGATGTTCTGGATGGGATCGCAATGAACGGGCTGTATAGAGGCAGTGATGCCCAAGCGCCCAAGTCGCTTGGCATCTTCGGGCTTGGTGACTTCCAAGTGTTCGATGCGATGCCGTTTCCCCGTCGTACCCAGCGCCTCCAAGCCGTTGATTGCCAGAGTCACCGCCTCATCTCCAATGGCATGCATTGCGACTTGCAGCATGCCATCATCTGCCGCGGTCAGGACCTCGCTCAGAGCTTCTGCGGTCCAGTAGGGCTGTACGGACTGTCCAGTCGACTTATACGGTTCAGAAATAGCAGCTGTGCATGAATCAATGACGCCGTCGCACATGAGCTTGATACCCGCAACCCGAAAATCTGGAGACGTCAAGATGTTGTACGCTTCGTGAAGCTGACTGACACGTCTCACTTGCTCTACATCAGACTCTGTCGAGCCCGTCGGTGAGACCAAAAAGTGGACGGCCAAGCGAAGGTTGAGCTCTCCCTTCTCATAAAGCTCTCGTAGTAAATTCCAGTAATCTTCGTCGACCGCCATGTCAATGGCCGAAGTATAACCAGCGCGATTGTATGTTTCTATGGCTTCTCGGAGCCGGTCCAACTTCTCTTCGTGTGTCAAGCATTGTGTCAAAAACGGCCAAATAATGCCAAGGACAGCAGCATCTTCGAACAAGCCGGTTGGCAAGTGATCAGCAGTGCGATGAACTCGACCGCCAGGTATGTCCTCGTCGGGGATCTCCAATTCTCTCACAGCGGCCGCGTTACACCACACGGCATGTAAGTCATGCGACTCAATATAAATCGGACGTTCGCTAAGATCGTTCAGCATTTCGCTACTGACGAGACTTCCAGTGGCCGATTGCTTCCAGGCCTGAAACATCAAGCGTTGCGCATCTGGTTCCTCTTGTGCAGTTGATTGAATAACCTGTCGAATCTCCTCCAGGTTGGCACAATTTCCCAGAGAAACTTTGGACATGGAAATCCCGAATTGGAGTAGGTGGGTATGCCCATCGATGAACGAAGGCATGATACCGCGCCCTTGAAGGTCAACTATCTGAACTTCTTCTCCATGGCGTAAGAAGTTCTGGATGGAAGCATCGTCAAGGTGGCCAATGTGTTGAATAGTGTGGTCATTGACTGCCAAACAGCACAGTTCTCGTGGTCCCTTGGTGTCTGTGGTGATCATACGGGCGTTCTGGATAAGAGTCCGCATGTTGAGGTACCTCGTGCACTGAAAAACAACATGGTCAGTTTCTGAGTAGGATTCTTAGTTTCAGAAGGTCTTACCACTTCAGCTTCGCCCGAGTCTCGTGATCTGGAGTTTGTGAGTGTTTCTACGGACCATTGAGATGATGGGAAGGTGCGGAATTTATTAGCCCGAGTTGGGGCTAATACAAACCCTGTCCCATCCAAGGCATTAATCGGAGTCTGAAATAAGATTCTCTATTCTCTATTCCCGACTCGCCGACTTCGGGATCTCGCAGCAAGGTGACTTGGTGACACGAGGTGGCGACACATAGTTGGAAACTCGAATGTGCTAGGTACTTGGTTGAATCCCTGCTCATCGCTGAACTGAAATTGTGGGCCACGAAACTGTTTTAGGCAAGTTTAGGAGCCAATCACACATGGCCTTCTTATCATCTCAGCTCAAGTACTTCTCTTACTTACTGAGCGGTTACATTACTCGCTTCGTGCCATATTGTTGTTTTTTGTGACCCTGATTCGGTAGTCAATGATATCTCGAGTCTGAGATTTAGCTACCATCGCCTTGTTGAAATTTCGCTTGTCAAATTGGATGTGTCACTGATCTAAAGTGGGCGTAGAACGTTATCCCGCTGCGTCGGTTCTGTCCAACGGCTCATCTCGTGATCTGAATTCCCTATCCGCCTGTATCTCGCAATTTCTTGGTCAGTTGAGCAATTTGTTGGCGGGTTTTCTGCCATGGGGTTTTGGAGTCTTCAACACTACAGTCTCGCATAGCAAGACGCATTCAGTCGCGGTCGACAAGGCTGCGGAACCAAGGTGAAACGAACTTAAAAATAGGATTGCAAAACTTATTGTATTTAAAGATGGGCTTCTCAACCCCAACATAGTGCATACTGCAAGCCTACAAGCGGCATTGACTCTCTTTCCTAAGCTCTTCCGGAGCCCTCAATACCCCCCCCTTCAGCCACAATCTTTTGGTATCTCGCGTGCGATGCAATCCGAATGCGTCGTCCCCAGATGAGCAATGGAATGAAGAGCAAGCAAACAGAACTAGATATGCAGCCACATATAATACAAATATTAGTGAGACTCATTGAGCTAAGCCATGGTACTATGGCAAAGGGCACCCCAATAGTCCCCGCGTTGCGGATGAACGTAATAAACACAAAGGAGTCCGCGGTAGCCTATGCCGGTCAGTTACTCTATAAATTCAACCCTGCTCCATGGCATCTTTCTTTACTTAGAGTGACTCACGGCTTTATAGGTGTCAATGATGATCGTGAAACTAACGTCCATCATGGAGCTCATGCCGAAAGCGAAGCAAGCACCACCGATACTCGGATATATCCAGTGCATTCCCTGAGAGACTCTATGGTTAGTCACTTTATTCTCCATCCTTTTTTTATCACACAATATGATTCATACTCACCAAATCTGCCGTAAAACCAAATATTATCATTCCGGCGCCCATGATCAACGCAGGTAGCAAGAGTACGTAGAGTCTCATTTCAGGCTCAAAGATACCCCGGTTCTTACGCGCGAGTCTGACAACAACGTAGTCACCGAATATCCCGCCGTACAGACTGCCGATCATGTTGCCAACGAATGGGCCGATGAGCATTAGACCCACCCCGGCTGTGTTGAAGTTGTATGGTGGAGCAGCGAAAACGATGGAGTTTAAGCTTGTCAGCGCGACCAGAAATGCCACGGCATTGGCACATTGGATTGCTGAGAAGACTACGTGCGGAAAGAGGGCCATCTTGAAAGGCGCAATGTAGCTGGAGACCAGTGGTTCGTCCGTTGTCGTGGACAGACGCATACGTTGACGGTACGTATTGGGCAGCGGGGTTGACTGCTCGGCCCGTTCGATGTCTTGAATAGGATGTGTCTCAAAAGGTTTAATATCGCTGGCAGAGTTTGCTGCGGCTGAGCCACATTTCGTTTCGTGCAGTTTATTCGCTATTTCCTCCAAATCTGGAGTTTCGGTGGTTGAGGATCCAACAGAGATTGGCACATACTTGGTCTCTTCGAAGAAAAACAAAAACAAGAGGCACAAGAGCGTCAGGAAGATCCCGACAGTGTAGTAGGCCCATCGCCAACCCATCGAGGCTGCTTGGAGACCGGCGAGTGTGGGGGCGAGAAAATTCCCGATCATGACGGCGGTGATGTAAAAGCCGTTTGCCAGGCCTCGCTGATGAACGAAGAAGAGATCTGCAATCTGGCAAGAAAAGAAGCGTGTTAGTGGACTTCAATTACCATGGGTAATCAATGTGGGCATATGTCAGGCATACCGTCATCTCGGCTATGGTCTCGTTTGTTGATCCAGCCAAGCCATAGAGTAGATTCGTGAAATACATCTCGGGAACCGTACGCAATCGGCTGCTCCACCAGGACGTTGCAGCCATTACAGCGGTCGATAAGATGTAGGTAGATCGTCGACCGTACTTCTTTGTGAAGGGAATGATGCAAAGGCATCCGAGGGCGAGTCCGACGACATTGAAAGAAACACCTGCGTTGAGTTCGTCGTAGGTCATATCCAGCTCGACCGTCATTTGCTGCCAGAAAACCATCTGCATAGTCATTCTAAAGGCCGAGCGTTATTGGAATAGTTACTCAATTGATTGAAATACCCCAAGAAATGTGGCATAGAGGGGGGAGAGGGGTCTTACGCAGCGAAGACTGCCACAGTGACAGCAAGCACGAAAATAGTGTTGACGCATTTTCGGGTCAGGTTCCAATTCTTGAACAAAGTCAGTTTGGCAGTTGACAAAGTCTTAAGCTAACAGACAACAGCCGCAAACGACTTACCAAGGGGTCATTGGGGTCTGAGGTTGGCGTGGGAATTAGGACTAGAGTGGATTCTTCTTCTATGACAAACGATGTCAGTACAGCATGCTTGAGACAGCGGATGGTCAAGAACTGACCTGACGAAAGTCTTGCACTGCCAGGAGGAAGGTACGTGTCTCCTTGGGGCCAATCCATGGTACTGCTTGTTGACGAGTTTCTAATCGCTTAAGATTCAATGTCAGTGTTATGAATGAGAGGGCCATAGAATTGGACCTCCTCAACAAGTGCCACGTTCGACAATCACAGTCTAGGGCCATCCATTCTTTTGAATATTTCAGAACTCGGAGCCCAGGTGTCCATTTTCCTCGTTAAGAGCATTAACTGGACGTCCAATTTTGGCTGCTGAATGATAAGCACTAACTCCACTCCAACTCGGATCTGGGGTATTAGTTAGCGATGACCCGCTTCCTTGAAGGACGATAAAGAGCAGACACATCATTGGCTCTTAGACATACTTAAAACGATTTAACGTACCCGGCGAACCCTTGTCATTTTACCCTGGGGAGCGAGCTAAACAGAATTTCGATAATTACCGGATCGCGCCAGTGCAACTATGGAGTCGTCGAACCTTCAAATCCCATCCACTAATCCGTGTCTTGAGCCCAGGAGACGGTCGCTCAAAAAAGTGCGATCTCCGCATTTCTCCGTTTGGCTTGCTCATCAATGTCGTAATCATCGTCGCCCACCTCCCAAGCCTCATCCAGCATGCGTGCAATGTTATCTGCGTTCGCGGTTTTGCCGTAGGGTTGACAAATACCGCAAGCTCGGCGCAGCGACTCCATCCAGGAGGGCCGACGTCGCAAGATGGCAACTTCTAGCCGTGCCGCGACATATGGATATAGGAGCGAGTTAGATGTGAGCAAGTGGCTATACTCGGGTCGGTTCCGCGTGTCGCAGAGGGCATCAATGGCTGCCACGAGGCGGCCGACGATGACCTCCGTGGATAGAGCCAGCGATGAAAGACATGGGTCTTTCCTCAGTCGCCGACCAGTAAGGATCCCCGCAAAGCGATAAGCTTCCCATAAATGGATTTGAGGTATTTCTCCAACCTCTCCTGGCCATGAAATGAAGGCACTTTCTGAAGCTTCGTTCTGGATAGACGAGAAGATATCGAGAAGTGACCTGGGCAAACTAGTAACTCCTTCAATCCCATCATCCTGCTCCGTATTGTTGGCTCTCTTGCCCTGTCTCAATCTCTGCCACAGGCACAGTGTCATGGTGGAACGGCCGCGGACGAACGTCGGTATGTCCATCACTGCCATGAGTTCAAGGGGAAAGTGGGTCTCTGGATTGTCCAGGACTGCAGACGCGTGCAAATTCCCTCCTAGGCCATAGACGGTCATCATTAGTTCCAAATGAACCGACCACGGTGTGCCTTGGAAAAGCTATGTTGGTTGAAGGGAATTGTTAGAATATAAACGACAATCAAATACAGGTCCTTCAGGGGGGGCTCACATTAAGCGTGCAAATGAACAGCCCGGCGTACATCACTCCAACATTGATGCTGCCGTCGTGATTCTCAAGCTGTTTACGGAATAATTGTAGCCCGCGAACGTAATACTCCTCGAACAGTGATGAAGGATTGTCTGGGCTTGACACATAGAGATGAGTGGCTATGAGAATAGAGCAAAGGGCTTCCGAGTCACTCGCGAGGTGGCGAAGATTTGTTCGGAACCAGTCATCTCGATGAGTTGAATATAGAAGGAAGATGGTGCTTTGATCAACTGACAAGGTTTGTTAGCCCAGAAGTCTTTTAGCCCATGGAAAATATTCGTCCGCGGCCTTGAGTTGACAATGATTTGGATCGAAGACGTACATCTTTCGTAAAGATCTCGATCCTGCTCTGTCCAACCCGCCCATGAAAATCCCTCTAGTGAGGACATGGGGGGTTGCAGGGACGTCTGGAAGGCCTCAGATAATATACTGGGCATCTCAGGATCTGGAGGGCGAACCACTGGAATCGGCTTTTGGGGGACACCTTTCTTTCCTCTGAAGTCTCGTTCTGGTGGGATTGCCAATTCGACCGACGAAACTACCTCACTAGATGGTTCTCTAGACGTGCGCCTCATCGGCCTTGTCGTCTCTGTAGGCTCGATATGCTCGATATGGAGCGTCTCTGACGGTTCCGGCGCTCCTGTAATATACCGGCGCCGTGAAGCGATGCCGGCATCCCAACGCAATACGACATTGTAGCCCGCGCATTTCATACCCTGACCGAGACATTGCAGACACTCGGGCTTGGTCTCGTCGCACTTGCGATGGCGCCGTTTGCAAGTTAGGCACCCGCTCCGGGATCGTGACATGTTTGCAGAGAGCTTGCACCCAGTTTATCGATGTTGGGGTTGATTTGCTGAAAGAAGGAGTCTTCGATGGGGAGGTGTCCAAAGGAATTGAGTCAGTCGCTTGACTTCACAAGTCGGCTTGGGTTGTGTAGTGCGGTAAACCATGGGACTGCTTAGTAAGACGTCTTGTGGATGGCCGGTGAAAGTGCGGCTTTCGTTGAGTCCCGGGTTCAGCTACCTATGTGCAAAAGAAAAACAATAGTCTTCAGCACTTGGGTGAAGCCGGTTGCTTCATAAGTCAAAAGAATCAACCTCGAATCTGCTCCCTTATACGGAGCCTGCAATCCTCGACAAGTTGTGAATTTGAAGCGAACCAAGCTGCCGCAAATCCTTGAGTGCGAAGAAAGTCTGTAGACAGGTTTTGATACTGCCGTCTCAACCCTTCCGCAAGCTGATTCCGAGTACCTTACCTCATACAGTACAAGGTAAATGTCAACTCATTCGTTTTGCTGCATCATTTAGATGAATTTATCACGCAAATTTGAGTAGAAGAACCATCATCCGCATCATCCTCAAATTCCGCCACACGACTTAGTCATTGATGTAGAATGCAAACGTGTCACATGTTCTTGTTCGCTGTCTCCCTCACCTCCGTGGTTGCTGTGCCGGCTGAGTTGATCGAGCATCAGTCGGGATGCACAATAAACACTAGAGGGAATATCCATCATCCCTAAGTAGAATATTGAACAATCTTTTGTGTCAGATTGAAAGTTCATCGTGCTCCAAAAGGTCAACCAACAATGGCAGCAGCACTAAGATTACCAATTACTCCGGGCAGTGAGAGGCTTGACGCGTTTGTGAGTTCTACCTAATTGTTCGCCATGGACTGAGCGTGAAGATTTCAAGGATACTGGTAACTTTGTTGTCACTCGGACAGTGAATATTGATCAATACGGGAATATTCAAAACCATCCTGTGTTAGGAACAACATTGGGGTATCACAGATACATGCACCGAGAGGTGAAAAATTGATAGAATGTGGAAGATTGGCCAACGATGAAGGGTATAAGGTGATCTCCTGAGCGGCGATGAGATATCGTTGATATAAACTGAGCGAAGAGGTCTCAAAATATCTCTGCATTTCTTCCATGCTCGTCCACCCAGTACCTTGAACCCTCTTGGGCTGACCAACACACTTTTCATACGTCGTGCAACAGATAGTAACCTCGAGCCTCAATTAATGTTTTCAGACCGACCCCAAGCTTGTTTACGCAATTATTACAAGTCATCGCTCAAAGTTAGAATTTCAACTGGCTTTTACTTCAAGTCAACAAGGAAGCAACCAACAATTGGACGCTTATCTCCGTTCTCTTGTATTCTCTCCACCTTTTGTCTGTAAGACAGTCGTGGCAAATGGGCTAAGTTACTATGTCAGGCAGCAAGCCCAAAGCCCTTTTCGAGCTCATCGTCTTAATCTAATGCTAACATCTACGTAGACACAACGCCATACCTAACCAAACCCATCGTCGCGCCGAGTAAGACCGCCAACGGCGCTGCCAACTTATAATACCGTCCCCCGACATACGCAGTAGCGGTGACAACAACCCACCAAGGGTCGTCACCTAAGCTCCTCCCTAATTGGAAGCCCTCGTCAAGGTACCCGACCTGCCAGATTCGGTAGACTGCCGTGTAGATAAGCCCGACGGCTGAGGCGTTCACGCCCCGCACCATGGCCTTCACCCAGGGCCTGCTCCGCAACGCCCCCCAAACGCCCATTGTGCCGTGAACGAGGACTAGTCCTGGGGTGAAGATGCCAGCAAAGGCGATGGCAGCGCCTATGCTAGCAGGATGTCCCGCATTGGCGGCGGTCAGGCCGCCGAGAAAAACAGCAAAGTTGAAGTTGGGGCCAGGGAAGGACTGCGCAATAGCAAGGCCGATTAGAAAATCCCTCGGAGATACCCAGCCTTCGGCCACAATGTACTCCCGAAGTAACGGAATCACTACAGGGCCGCCGCCAAAGATAATGGTTCCCGCAAGGTAGAGATTAGAGAACAGCTTATAAAGGACTGGAGGATGTGGGATGATTCCTCGGATGGCCATCACAGTGATGAAAGTGGCGAAGAAGGTTGCTATGATGGCAGCGCCGGCTTTCCAGGAAAATTGCAGTTGAAATTCTCTTGGAATGATCCGCGGCTCGGACCCAGCTAGAGAGCGGCGTGCATCGGCTTCCATAGGCGGCGCAATTGGACCCCGTTCGGCGCGCGAGGTACCGGCGGCCTGATGGTCGGATGATGAAGGCCGGAGAATGGTAGGTGATATTCCCGTGTGGCTAGCGTTTCTGTCTTGCGCCGTGGACGTTCGCCTACTTGATGGGAGGTGAATCTCACCGCCAACATCCACACCCTGGCGCGTTGGGATAGATGATCCACCTTGTCTCTTGCCGAGTAACGCTCGCATCATCTCTCTGGCGCGCATCGCCGGCTTTTGAACCCAGCGGTAGTCATGTACGATAGCCGAACAGCCCGCAGCACACATGAGTACTGGAAAGAACCATATTGAGTTATACATTATGCCCGCTGCGGCAGAGAGAAACACGAGTGTCCTTGTAAGCTTATCATTGATACTCTTGTCCGAGAGCTCCACGGCTGCATGGGCGATGATGCCGACAGTGGCAGCGTTGAGGCCGGAAAGAAGAGCATAGACTGCGCGCGGGAGACTTGAGCCGATATTAGAAACGCCCAAAGAGAGGCCGTACATTCCCAAGGCACCGGGTAAGCTGGGATGCGATTGTAAGTCGGGTTTGCGATCGTGTGGATTGCTTAGGAGTCCCGGGAGCACATACCTCCAGATCATGAAGGCCAGAATGGCGCTGAGGAGGCCGTCTTGGATGAGATTGATGCAATAGAGCATCTTGGTGCTGGCCGGCCCAGAAAGAGCTTGGGAGATGCTGAACAGCTCTTGATACTAGGTTAGTATGATATTAGCAAGTGAAAGCGATGGTTCGCGAATAGTGTTAACTAAAAGGTCGTACCATTTGATCATCGATCCATTGCAGACGTCTCACGAATCGATCATGGAACTAACCCAGCCCACCTGTAAGTAGCTGCCCTCAATGAGATGGAGATAGTGATGCTCTATGTACTATTTTGAAATGCACTGGAGGCCCTCCAAACGCCGTCAAACCCAGATGCCAATTGACTTTGAAGGTGCAGGCCATTTGCGCTGCCTTCTCTCGTAGGCTATGCTCCCAAGTTGGAACACGCATTTCTTGAGCAGCGAGCAGGACACAGTAAATAAAAGTTTGCGTCGGGCACGATACAACGCTGTCGCGAAGCACACAGCTGAGCCGGCCAAATGATGCCCGAAAGAAATGGCTTTAGTTAGGACCACCTTATGATAGGGAGAGTTGTGTCTTCAGAATCTCACCTTCACGCACATCATCTTCGCCGGCATTCGGTGGCCCAATCTGTTTAAATTTTGGCGCAGCGCACGCCATATCCCGTGACATCTTAGCGCATGCCAAGATAAAGTCTTATGTTCACTTTCCACAAAATAGAGTATCAAGGATCTGAGATGGGCGCATGCAAACGTGCACCTGTCATCTTTCTGTGAATAGGACTACCTTCAGGTAAGTCCGAACGTAAGTGAACACGAAACAGTGACGCTCACAAAGAAGACCTCGTCTGTTCACCTCTTGCGCGATGTGATTGGTTGTGAATGCACTCCACAGACGAACGGGTCTATGGACGACAGCTTGGGGACAGGCATGACGTCACAACCAGGCGATTTCAAGTTCTGCCACGATGTATTATAAATGGGAGTGAGTCGTTTCTACTTTCCTATACACTTCATAGAGCAGTAATTATCTGCATGACTTAGGTATACCGAGACTGTGAGATTAACGAATCATGAATATCGACATCCCGAAGCTGGTCAAGGCCGCTGTGCCGGATTCCGAAGGGCGGAATGCGCGCATCGTCTCGGACAATTGGAACCGCCCGGTCCACAGAGATCCTAACTTCCTGTCCAAGGACTTCCCAAGAGGTCGACCGAAGCTGTATATCAGTGCGGAAAGTGAAGAGTTTGACCAACTCACGCTAGACGAGTGGCGCGATGAGGACTTCGACGTGGAATACCTCCCAATGGGGGGCAACGCGAAAGAGTACCGGGACAAACTCCGATCGTTGAGCAAAACCAATATGGGCCCTTGTGAGACATTTGGAATCGTGGGTTAGTAAAGTGCCATTACAAAATCAAAGAGAAGATACAAAAGCTCACCCGACCATCCGAAAGCATACGGAGATGCCGCAGCTGCCTGTCTTGAACACTATCATGTCATGGACAACAACCCAGAGTTCAAGCTGGGTCTTCTCATCGCATACTACCCAACGGCGATCCCTGATCCCAAGGGTCACTTTCCCAGCAGCATTTCCGCTCTTGTCCATCTCGCCGCGGGTGAGGAGATTGGTGTCACAAAGCGGAGCCAGATGGTCGGGATTCAAGGAAAACGACGCACGACTCGCAAAAAGGTGGAAAACGGCATGGGCATTGGCGGAATGTTGCAGCTGGCGTATCCGACTTACACCTACGATGCGGAGCCCGGTTTTGCAGAGCACGATTTGGACGAGTACCACCAAGTTTCCGCTGAATTGGCATGGAGCCGAAGCCTTGGTGCGGCGCGGAAGGCGTTCAATAATCATGCCGACTTGGAGCTCGTGTTGGAGCAAAATGTGCAGGGTGAGTTTGTCCCCTCTCTTTCTGAACGAATTGCTCTTCGCTGTGGGGGGAACGAGCTTGCGATGTCCTCATGATATCGGACCGGGGGGGGGGAGGGGGGTGGGGACGTATTCTGACCCAAGACTCAAAGCTGATCTATTTACAGGCAAGTTCTTCACTCGCAACCTAAACCAAACCCTCTCGTCGTATACAACACACAAGACGCCCCACGTCACTCATATGCCGACATTGACCGGAGGGGTCGGAGCCCAAGAGCTGGCAATGTTTTACAAGCAATTCTTCAACAACCCCCCGTCAATGAAACTCACGCTTATTTCCCGCACTATCGGGACTGATCGTGTCGTTGATGAGGTTCACATCCGTTTCAAACACACGGAAGAGATGCCATGGATTCTGCCAGGCGTCCCAGCAACAGATAGACGGGTCGAGGTGCTTGTTGTTAGCATCGTTGGGCTGAGAGGAGGCAAACTCTACCACGAGCATGTGTATTGGGATCAAGCGAGCGTGTTGGTGCAAGTTGGCTTGCTAGACCCGGATCTTGTGCCAGAAGCAGGGCGCAAGATTGGCGTTGAGAGACTCCCCGTTGTCGGTAGAGAAGCAGCAAGAAGAGTTCTGAGAGGGTGGGATGACAACGAAGGGGAGGCCGACAATGAGCTTGTTCCGGGCTGGCATGAAGAAGCGGTCGGAGATGAAAAGACAGCCAAAGGCAAGCAAAACAGTGGAGGGATGACCAAGGACCAGAAAGGGGGTCAGAAGGAGGAAGATCCAGCTGCGAAGACGTTAACGGAAAGGCCGAAGCCTACAAGTACAACATAGGACTGGCCTTGCTTGTCTTACAAGGAACCTGTTTCACGTGAGATGAGGAATTGTATCAATACTCAAGGTCTCATTACATCCTCCTTTGCACGTAGACTTCAACGTACACCAACTGAGTCATTGTGTTGTCTTCACAGTTCGCAGGTGATCTATCTAGTATGTATTAGCACTTCGATGATGCCAAGACCAATTGATGGCATTACAGCAGAAAATAACCAAGTCACATTCAGACAATAAGTTCGAACAGGATCAACTTACCTTACTTAGTTCACATAGGGCTTATCTTATCCAGGGCGTTAAGGTATCGAGCAGCAACACAACCTTAGATAAGAGATTATGATCCATCTCCCGCGGGAACCTTAAGACTCAAGGTTCCTTACCTTCCCACGTGCTGACCTTGAGGGCTTGGGAGCGTTGCTTACATCATCAAGGTGATGCTTATCTCTCTCTCCGATACGGAGTACGTAATCCTTGATACATCCAATGTTAGTGCCGTCCGGCTGGGCTGCCCCCACATCACCACCTAGCGCATCCCGTCCCCCCAATGGACGTAACCAAGCAGCCAAGTCACACGGGCCCAGCACACACTCGCTGGGAAGATCCCTCCTCCTTGGCTCCCTGCCCGAACCCATGGCCGGACAAGTCTGGATTCCTACAAAGTTCTCCCCGCTCCCGTCCGTCGAACCAACTGCCACCTTTCTTTCGATTCATCTACGGCATACACTCACGTCGGAAGACACTTTCGCCGTCACTCTCATACACTTTGCTGCCGTCAACAGCAAGGCTCCCTCAAGACCTGTGTCTTACTCTCTCCTGGTGTCGGCCTTCCCATCACAGGCGTCTACTTGCTTCTCAACTCTCGACATCCTCCTTCTGTCCCTCCTCTTTTCGTCAAAAACCCGCCTTACCTGCCGCATGGATCGTTCAAGTCGGAATCAATTTGGTGGCAACACATATTGTTGCCTATACTGGCAGAGAGTGCCCAGTAGCTCAAGTATGCCGGATGTGAGTCGCCTTCCAAGTTCCTTTTCTCTCAACAGTGCTAGATTGAATGCCGCTAAACTGGGCATGCTGCAGAGACTCCTACTTCGTCAACGCCCACCGAAAAGATTCCAATTTACAAGTCCATCGCTTGAATCTATCTGAGCCTCGCATTCACAACCATCAAAACTCCCGGAGAACATGCCTCCCAACCGAGTCAGAGTTGTGAAGGGCTCATGTTGGTCCTGCAAAAAGCGGCGCATCAAATGCAGTCTGTCTAAGCCAACTTGCCGCCAATGCGCTGCCTCCGGTACCAAGTGCGATTACAATAGCCGACTTATCAGATGGAGCACACGGCCAGCTCCTCATGTTCCTCCAGCCTACTGCATCCCACGGAACGACTTGCACTTGACCGTTTGTCTTGAAGTGTGCGAGCGACGCGCTCTTGACTACTTCCACCTTCGCGTCTGGCCACTTCTCTCCACGGCTGAGGAACCGTGTGCTCCTCCAAGTTCGGTGGCTCTGGAGCACCGCGTCGTTTTGCTCGCTGCTTGTTTGCTGTCTGACTCTCACAGGCTCCTACAAGACGGTACGCATGACCACGATTCCCTCGGCAAGAAGCGGCTGGAGTGCCTGGCTGCCGTTCGAACCGAGATAGACCGCTGCTGCGTTGAGCCTAAGAGGGATGGACCCACGATCGGGCTCTTATTTGCCGTCATCCTCTTGTACTTTGATGACGGATATATGGGTTGCGTCCTCAAGTCAGCCTCGACCTCTAGTCATTACAATGGCATCCTAGCTATCCTCGAGCATCTAGGTGGCATCGAGGCCGTAGTGTCGACAGCCCCCGAGCCGCTGCATATGCTGCTCTCAGAGTTCGCGACGACGGATCTCACGACATCCATGATCCAGGGTAAGCCTCCGGCATTCCCTCCTGACGTGTGGCACCGGCTCGATAAGGGCCCTGTTTGGTGGGGTCGTGACCCGTTGGGTAGGTGCTCCCTCGCGTCTGTCTTTCGCGAAATCGCCAAGATGGGCCTGTACCTACAAGCGACGACAAGCATGGCCGAGGATCTGTCTATCGAGCGCATCCGCGAATTCGAAGCGTCCCTTCGTCCAGTCTATGCGCCACTGACTGTCGCCGATGCTGACGGCCGGAGCCCCTCCGAAGTATCCGACTGCTCCACGTCTGCGACAGAAGCCGAGGCTGTACATGCATTCACCCTCGTCCGCATCTTCCAACACACCGCCTTGCTGTACCTGTATAGAGCCATTTGTGGCCTTCCGACCCGTCACCCGCTTGTGCAGCAGCATGTCAAATCCTGCCTCGCTTGCATCTTTGAGATACCTCGGGAGGCAAACAACCTCAACTGCATCGTTTTCCCGCTGTTCATCGCCGGAGCCCACGTTTCATCGGCTGAAGAGCAAAAGGCCGTTCTTGACATGGCTGACGTGATATACGATGATATGCGATTCGCCTCTATTGACGCGGTCAAATCTTTTTTCAAGACCATTTGGCCGTCCAAATCTGGAGAGAAGACCTGGCTTGAAATCTTCAGCCATCTCAGCCCACACGTCCTAGTGCTGTGACTTGTTAACTAAGGTAGCGTGCGGTCGGGCTGTGAGCGGTGAAGGAAGTGTTATGCACATCTGCAACGCAATCAAGCGGTCGAAACGAACACATGGTCCATAAGCAATCTTACTTCATTGACGTGTTTGTAACCGATCCAAATTCATAGCAATAAGGTCCTGAATATGCCAGTTCATCTCGAGGTGAGCCATTTTTTCAACTGTAGTAAATAAATTGCAGTGTCTTCACATGCGATTTCCTGGCCGCAGGGAATACAAGACTTAATAGTGATGAAGATCAGCATTCGGTTTTAGTATTTTGCGGAAATGACTGTACTGTACTACATATAAGGTACTACTATGAGGCTCAAATGCTGCTACCAACACTTACCCCCGCGGCTATCGTTCCAGAGCCTATTGCCAAAGTCTGGGGCTTCACAGCTTGCTGTCTCTGGTGCCACAGCACGACTCAGCGGGCTCCGACTTGGCAAATGCGTTCTTGGATGTCTTGTCCACGGCAACAATGGAAGGCGGCACCCACAGAGCTGGGTTTTTCTTGAAGAAGTTGGAGGCTCTAATCATGACTCCAACAGGCTCAGCCGGCATGACCGGGAAATCCTCGGTGCGCGGGAAGTGAGTCAGGCCGAACTGGATGTAACAGACGATGTCGGTATTCTCAACCGGCTCCTTCTTGCTGACCCAGTCCACAATGGTTGAGTTATGCGGGTGGCCCTCGTCACCGCTCGATTGGCATACATAATCACCCGCTGGAAACAATTCATAGTCCTTGTACGGGGTGACCCAGAGCGCCTTGCGGGTGAAGGCAGCTCTCTTCTCTACCATACTTCCAGGCTTAGCGAGTATGGTAGGGCAGTTGTTGTTGAGAATCTTGTAGGCGACAGGCTTCTTAGCCACGGGATTGATGCTGTTGGGGTTGATGATGTCCCAAGAGCGGCCTGTCTCATGGCAATAGTCGGCGCCACCGGCATTTCGGATGGGTGTCTTCTTACAGTAGAAGCCGTTACCATAGAGATTGCCAGGAGACCCGAGAGGATCATCGGAAAGCGCAGCATCATTCTGCAGGACCGAATTGCTGGGGCCGTCGACTTCTGGGTCCACCCGCAGAGAAAAAATGTGCTGGTGGTTGTGGGCGTTGATGAACGGGGCGACTTCTGTACCGTATGGTGCCGCCGTTTCACTGGGGTGCATACAGTAGGTATTGAGCATACCCGTCAACTTGACTTCCAGCTTGTAGGTACCATCCAGGAGGAATGTGTGGTAGAAGCAGTACTCATAGTTCGCAGCTGTGATGATCTGCGAGATGATGAGTTTGCGGTCGCGGGCTGAGATGACGGTACCGTCGCGGTAATCGGTATGTTTGTAAAGCAGGCCATTGTCTTCCTCGTGAATGCAAATGGCATTCTTGACGATAGCCGCTTCACCGCTCCCAACAGCCATGATGGCATCCATGTAGTGAATAGCTCCCTTGCAGTCGCATCCGAGCTTGAGGGAATTGGTCATGAAGCCAGTACCATACTCGCCCACATCGAAAGCGTGCTTGCGTTGGTGCGGGGGGTCCGGATTGCCATAAGGTACCACCATCTCAACTACGCTGATGCGGTTGAAGAGGCTTCGCTCGCGGCCCTCGTCGTCAATCCTGACGTCGGACAGAACAATGCCCTCACGGTAGTTGAAGCCAATATGCATCTTCAATCCCGCCCATGAGATCTCGCTCTCGTCCATGCGGAAAGAAACGCCCTGCGGCTGGCTAATGTCGATCGGCTTGAGCCTGTCCTGGTAGCCACTGCTGATGAATTCAGGCAAGTAGTTGTGCTCCTGGAGAGACACCTTGGTGCGCTCGCCGTTGACCAGTCGAATGTCGACGGAGAGAACTTCGGCCTTTTCAGTGTCAACAACGACCGAGAAGTCCAACGGGTGGGCGTATTGGTTGTCGTCGGGAGAATTGCGATAGTAGACAATGCCCTGCTGAAGGCGGCGATCGGTACCCCATCGATGATCAAATCCAATGGCCCACGCGTCAATAAAGACCTTTGACATGTCATAGATGCCGATTTCGCGGCAAGCTTGAATGACGCGAGGGTCAGCTCGAGTGACGGTCTCGCAGATGTCGAGATCTTCCAAGGTGAGAGTCGGGGCAACATCGGCGACATCCTTCCACAGTTCCACCTGGGTGCTTTCCAAGTTGACAACCACTTCAGTCACCTGGGAAGTCCCCTTGGTGATGACAATGGCGAAGGCGCGGCGTTCAGGGCGAGGGCCGAGCCTAGACTTGAAGGCAGCGTATTCGTTCTTCTTGGGCTCGCGCAAAGTCAGGCAGTTGAATTTGAGGTCCTTGGGACTAGCATAGTTCTTGATGAGTTTCGCAGCAAGCTGAATCTCTTCAATCGATAGCTGATCTTCAAGAAGGCGTCAGTCATTAGCTCAAATGTCTTGATAATGCAGAAACAAGGGAGTTGATGTTCATACCCAGAGGATGTACTCGATGCTGAGTAGACAGATTTGGAACGGTATCGCTGGGCTCTTCCCGGAAGATTGTGTAGCCGGCTATAGAAGAGGTGTCTGCAATCATGATGAGGGCTGTCTGGGCTGTGCAAATATTCCATACGGCGGTATTTGTGATTCGACCAAGGTCGATTGTTGATAAGTGATGAAGTGAGAGACCTGGCAAACAGGATGGAGGGCTGGTGTGAAAACGATGCGAAGTAGTCTTCGGTTGGGTTCCTTGAAGAGAGATGTAACTGCTAACAAATAGAAGCCAAAACCGTAATGCGGGCAAGTCTACCTCTTATAGTTGGAAAAGTGATGCTGGGGCGTCTGTGGACGTGACAATCGTACGAGGGCCAACTGCAGCGTCTTCGGAGCTCTCCTATTGACAAACGTAAGATAAATTGCAATGTGCACCATCATGTCAAGACCACAGTGCAAGCAACTCTGGCGTCTTCATGGACCCTGTCGCCGGGAGTCCCTGTCGAGCGACTCGCGCTTGGCGATTTCGGCGCTGCTCAGCCCCATTCTGTAGCGGAACAGCGGAAGGCGGAGATTTTGGGGTGAGCAGAGACCGGGCCGGGGTGCGACAAGTGGACCGGCATTGCTGCCGGGCGATTTCGTAATTGAGTACTCAGATTCGATCTCGAGGTAGAGGGGATTGCAATCAAAAGCGCGCTTTGGAGCAACAGAGAAGAGACATTCAGATTGGCTCTGAGATCTGAGTGTGTCAAGGTGAAAGTAAGTGTGAATAACGACAGGTGTGCATGAGGTGTCTAGCCAAGACTAAGGGATGCCATGGGCAAGTTACTTACTGAATTAGGAAGGAAAATCGACCATGCAGCCCCCCAGGGATCCCCAGCCCCTGGACCGAGGGGGCGGCGGCGGCTGAATCGGCACTCATCTCGGGGTGAGACGCGCTCAACGGAACGGTGGGCGGGCGGGCATGCCAAGGCCGGCGGGCTCAATTCTCCATCAACCCACTTTGTCTTGGGAACGGGTTCCACTGGTGATGAATATGGCACACACATATCACGTGCGCTAGTTGATTACGTTGATTGCGTCTACGTAGTAGTGACCCTATTCTTGAGTCTGAAGGATTCAGGCATGGGTCTCAAGAAATGTCTATTAAGTGCTAACATGGAGCAATCAACTCAGGATACAAAGATCAACGAGTGTACTATGTAAAACTAAGGGTGACTAAGATTGAACCATGTCCCGGCTTCAAGTCTTGTTTGCGGAAACATAAGATATTGAATTAGACGCTATGCACAGGAAGACTCAAAGTGTAGAAAATGACAGCGTGTACATTGCATTTGTCTGCTCGAAGATAGCGCTTAAACCTTGCGAGGAACCGGAGCTATAGTCACCTCGGCGTTCTGAGCCTCAATGATTCGCTCTGCCGCATCATCCGTCTTGAGATACGTGTACTGCCCCTTGATGAACCAGAAACCCAGAGTCACTACCATCATGACCCCAAAGACTGCGATTGCGTAATTCATATCAGCTGGTGCTGGATTGGGTGCCGATGGGAAGAAGAAAAACACCGTAGTAATAGCGCAGTAGATGACGGAGATCCAGTTGATTGCCGGGCCGAGGCGTCCCAATTTGAACTCTCCAGGCGGAAGCTTGTCTCGTCCGACGAGTAGAAGAGTCAGAATGGGCATCCCATAAGATATCGTAAGGGCGATTGTGCTGACGCTGAGAATCGCCTCGAGCACCGTGTTGGCAAACATGTAGAGCACGCCAACAACGCCAATAATGGCTCCCTGAAGCCATAATGCGCGAGCCGGCACACGCCAAGCCTCATTCACCCTAGAGAAGTAGCTACTCCAGGGCATCCCGCCATCTCGCGCAAATCCCCAGGTTAGACGAGAGGCGGTGGTGACAATACTGATAGCTTGACCAAGACCATTGAAGATGAATAGGGAGAGCAGGACAGTTGCCCCCTGGAGTCCGACAGCCTCATGAACTAGATCCATGAAAGGCAGACCGGTAGGAGGGTTTAGGATGGTGTCAATATTCTGGATACAGAACAAACACACCACCATGAAGATAAATCCAGTAAGAGCTCCCAGTGTAACTGAAAGCCAAATGACGCGCGGAATATTTTTGCGAGGTGCCGGGATTTCTTCAGCCAAATGGACAGCAGAGTCAAAGGCCGTCAACCCATATGCAGCTTGAAGAAGGCCTGTGAACCAGGTCACCCCGTCTCCCCAACCAGTCTGGTTGATCCATTGTCCAAAGACGAATGAGGCTGGCTGGAACTGCAAGTTTGGTCTGACTCCAACGGAGATGAGAAGGGCCAGGCTGAAGATGAAGAAGAGCCCGATAAAGCAGATTCCGACAAAATTGTTGAACGCCGGCAGGATAGCATCTTTCCGGCAGGCAACGAGATTGGCGACCGTAACCACCAGAGTAACGGCGAGATAGAGAAGAAAGTTGATCCATCCAACACTGACCTCGGACCAGTCCGGCACAAAGAGAACCTTCATGCTCAAGATAAAGTTGGCCATGAAAGCAACTTGTGAGGCAGAAAGCGTCCACCATCCAAAAGTATTGATCCATGCGCAGAGGTAGGACACAAAGCGGCCAGACGGCCACAGACGAAATATCCAGTACGCCTGTCCCAGAGCTGTGGGCATACTACTGCAGAGCTCTCCCAATGATACGGCCACGCAGATATTGCAAAACAGGACGAGGACGAGGCCCCAGAGAATAGCAACTGGTCCGCCGCTGGTGATGCCGCTCGAAAGTCCTTGCGCAAATGTAGACCAAGTTCCCAGGACGGATATGGCGAGGAAGAGCATGCTCATTCTGCTGAATTTTCGCGAAAGGGCCTGGTCATGGCCGAGGTAGGCGAGATCCTGCGCATCTTGAGCGACCTGATCGGCGGTCTTTAGATGGTCGAGCGGTGGGTTCGATTCCGGGTCATTCTCCATAGCTCGGGACAGAGATTGAACACCTAAGTTGGCTTAATGGCGAATTCAATTGTTGAAATTCCGTGTGGTTTCGTTTCGTGCGGGTGCGTTGTCTGAGTTGTGATGGGACTCGAGATGGGGTATGGGATTAGGGTGATGGCTTGCAAGAGATGCGAAGTGCTTTTTGTATGAGATGCAAGGATGGGCTGTCAGCGCCCGAAATATTCCCCTGGGATTGATAAGGAGGCGGATTGCTTGCAAGGTTGCAACAGACTGGGTAGATCAATGTCGCGCTCGTTCCCTAACGCCCTTCTGTCCTGTGCTGGCAGCACCCGATATTCGATTCGGATACGGATACAGTACGTTGTATCAAGATTGGTGTGATGAAGATCCGCAAGATCGTATAAGAGCGCAGTGCGCGTACAGACACACTGCCTGTGTTTGCGTATGTTTTGGCTGTGAGTGTGACCAGTCTACCTACACCCGCTGTGCCAGGGAGATTACAACAAAGTGGTCCGGCATTGTATTCCGTCAAAGTCACGGTCCGGTCGACGAGTACTTGTTTTAGGTTTGACAGCCGTTGCGCCATCGAAGTAAATGCCTTCATCAACTGTTCGCCTCCAAGTTCCCGAACCATCACGAGTTACTTACTCCCGCTATCACAAGATCGTGGTCGCGTTATCTGCAGGAATTACGTACTAGTTCAGACAATTGACACCTTGGAATCGCGGGGTGAGCCCCACAGAGCTGGTATCGGCGGGTCGTTCCCAGTATGCGTGGATCGAGTCAGTGCCCCATCAGAAGAGTTCACAACGTCATGGGTGGCCCCAGTCAAATAGCTGTTGACCAAGACCAATCCAAGCTAATTGCATTACCGAGCTGATAAGAAGCCCCCCATCCTAGACCCATTTCTACCTAGTGGGCTCTTTAGTAAGTGGCCGGATGCCGCGGGGAAAATGCAACATGACCAGAGTGTCGTCTCTTGAACGCTTCAGCTTCTGCTGCCCTGAAAGGAGACATGGGAAGAGAAGACAGCTTGCTACATAGGTAAATCTGCCATGTCGCTCGCGGTCCGTTGACATGTGTTGTATAGTGTCATTGCGGGTGTCGGCAATCACTCCACCAGGAAAGCTTGGGTCAGCGCTACATGTTGGAAAGGGGTGTAAAGAAGAACGGGGTTGGATCTGTTGGCTTGGCCACAAACTATTCCTGGCACACCTGGCACAAGCGGAATGGAAGTTGCTATTGTGTGAATTCGGTCATCTCATCATCTCAAGCTACGACGCTGGACAACATGCAGATTTGTCAAAAACCACTTTCTTTCTAGATGTCAGCAGGTCAGCGACGATTGCCGAGTGTACGTATGGTGTCTTAGCTCACGCACAATCGTGTAAACGAGGGGAACCCTAAAAGAGTCTTTGAAAAGTTCTGGCTTCTCAACTGGTACCTGTATCTGCATACTTAGTGCAGCTCGGAAAATGTGCTTCGAGGAGTGGATGAGATGGTCCCTTGGGCTGCCATCCATGGAGCAATCTTTAATCGATGGGTCCCCCACCTTGTACATCAAGTCTCACTCAGTGAGATATCCGTACTCCGTCCTCTGTCTAGGAAGGACATCATGACCCGTGACTCGTGAAGTGTACACCTCGCGGAGTCGCGCAACTTGGGCTTATCGCTTTCCATTGAGTCGAGACATGCACCCCGAGGAAGGAGGATCATGATTAGCCCCGAACATGAACTCACTACGGGGTCCGCTAGCCGCTTATCATTGAACTATTTCGATGCTCAGAACGCGTTTGAAGTCAGCTTTAGGCTCAAGGTATTTACGGAGTACTGTATCCCTACCAGCGTTGATAAACGTTGGTCACTGTCTAGAGCATGGCCTAGTTTCTTTCCTGATTGAGCTTGGCTCTCAGCCATCTGATCAACTTGATCTGATCCCAGCGGTGCGGCGAGACTAAGGAGCACCCTGGCACATTGGTTCCGGTTTACCATCGGTCCTTCGGCGAGCTAGAGCTGGTACCTGGCACGTGGAGTCACCAGGGTAAGCAGCTTGGCCAAATTTCTTTCCTAATTTGGCGTACGATGGCGCCCTCTCGTAGTGCCGTGGTCGGGACATAGATGTCTATCATCCAACAACCGCGTTCCGAGCGCGTCTAGCCGTCGGGAAGACACTCCACAGTGATCCCAAACGTGGTTTCCCCTCACACATCCATACGCTTGACAAAGATATGCGGTATCGGTCAGCTTTAAGCCTCCTTTTGTCGCAGCTTGCAAACTGGTAGCTCCGCACAGTGCTTGTTCGTTGCGTTGCAGGCACCCGGTGGGAGAGAGTGCTATCCCGGGCCGGGGCACCTCTCACAAACAAGACTCCACAATGTGGGTGATGGTAACGGGTTTCGGCAATGGCCTCATTAGTCCTTAGATAGAGGCAAACAACGGCAGTGATTGACAGCTCTTTTGGCCCTTCGCAGATGACTTAAAGTTCTCTCAAAACATCTCTCGCTCGTTGCAATCAGACGTGATCGTTCTAGGAAATGAAAACTTACTGCGTTTGGAGAGCTTTGCAAACTTCCCTTTCTTCTTGCACTTCATACGAGCACTGAACTACCCGACTACACACAATGGCTTCTGTGAAGTTGACCGCCCCAAATGGGCGAACATACCTCCAGCCTACAGGGCTGTTCATCAACAACCAGTGGATAGAATCGTCTGATGGCGGCAAGATAGCCAGCATCAATCCTACGTATGATCTCACATCTCCTCACGGTGCCCCAAATCCATGTCGCTAATAAACTTGCGCAGCAACGAAAAAGAAATCATCTCAGTGTACGCAGCGACGGCTCATGATGTCGATAGAGCAGTCCAAGCTGCGCGGAGAGCCCTTCATCACCCAAGTTGGAGAGACCTGCCAGCCTCGGACCGCGGGAAATGCATGGTGCGCCTTGCAGAATTGATGGAAGCACACCGCGAGACACTGGCAACTATCGAGACATGGGACAACGGCAAGCCATACTCGGTATCTCTCAACGAGGATCTCACCGAGGCTATTGAGACCTTGACGTACTACAGCGGTTTTGCAGACAAGGTATTCGGCCAGGTAATCGAGACTACACCTGAAAAGTTTGCCTACACAGCCCGCGAACCAGTGGGGGTTTGCGGCCAGATCATCCCGTAAGACGCACCAACTCCCTCATTCTCCCTTTTGCTTCTCTACACCAAGAACTTCAATAACAAATCCAAACGACTACAGTTGGAACTATCCCCTGGCAATGGCTGCCTGGAAGCTCGGCCCCGCCTTGGCTTGTGGTAACACTGTCGTCCTCAAGCCGGCGGAGCAAACACCGCTATCCATCTTGTATTTCGCAAATCTCGTAGTAGAGGCAGGATTTCCACCTGGCGTGGTCAATATCGTCAACGGCCCCGGAGCTGTCGCAGGCGCAGCTCTTGCATCCCACATGGATGTTGATAAGATTGCATTCACAGGGTCCACCGAGACGGCGAAACGAATCATGAAGATGGCGAGTAATAACTTGAAGAACATTACGCTTGAAACGGGTGGCAAGAGTCCGCTGATTGTGTTTGATGACGCTGACATGGACTTGGCTGTCCACTGGGCTCATGCTGGCATTATGTCAAATCAAGGCCAGATCTGTACCGCGACCTCGAGGATTTTGGTGCAGGACACTGTCTATGACAAATTCCTGGCAGCTTTCCGAAATCAGGTCATGAAGATCTCCAAGGTCGGAGACCCCTTTGAGGAGAACACCTTTCAGGGACCACAAGTCACCAAGGCACAGTACGACAGAATCCTCTCCTACGTTGACATCGGCAAGAAAGAGGGCGCACGGCTCGAGCTTGGAGGCCAGCCTCACCAACCTAACGCCCCTGGGTATTTTGTCGAGCCCACAGTCTTTACCGAGGTCACGCCTCAGATGAGGATCTTCAAAGAGGAAGTATTTGGTCCCTTTGTCGTCATATGTCGCTTCCATTCCGAAGAGGACGCTATCGACCTGGCCAATGATTCCGAGTACGGTCTTGGAAGCGCTCTGTTCTCCACAGATCTTGCCCGCGCCCATACTGTTGCAAAGAGAATCGAAGCAGGCATGGTATGGATTAACTCGAGTAATGATAGTGATTGGCGAATTCCATTCGGTGGGGTCAAACAGAGCGGGATCGGAAGAGAACTGGGAGAGGCTGGACTGGCTGCTTACTCGAACATTAAGGCAATTCATGTCAATCTAGCCAGACGTTCAAAGTTGTAACACGCAAGCTCTACCGGCTTCGTTGATCATTCAGAGTACTTCAATACGTTCAAGTAAATATTGTACTGAATACTGTGGATCAAGCCACGAGAGCTTCAAGCATTGGATATCTCGGATGCCAATACGAAGAAGGAGCTCGACAATCCTATAACTTTCTACCCATCCTATTCATCAACTTGCAGCGAAAATGTCAAGAGCAATTCATATCCATAACCGGAAACATACCATCGCCAGGCCGTCCAAACGTCGCAGGTCTAGATTCTGTTAGGAGTCATGGAAGAGCTGGCAGGAAGAGAATCCATGAGACGGCAGGTCTTGACTCGGGGTCTAGTGTTTCGATGAGGTGGAGAAGGCGAGAGCCACAATCGTGGAGGTGTGGAAGAAAGAGCGAATTGTCCGTGGCATACCAAGAACGTGAGGGGCATGAAGCTCTATTTCGTGTTGAATGTCGACTACCAGCTGGATCCATGAGATTGCCAAGCTGACCATCCATAAACGATTTGAAATCTCTAACCAAGACCGCCGTCGATACCATGAAGCACATCATAACTCCTTTCACATTGCTCCTTTAGCGAAACAATATCCTGAGAAGCTTCTTGGAAACTGTGAAAGTGACGTAACATCTTAACCGCGTCAAGTTGATATCTACCTGAATGCCGATAAAAGAGCAGGTAAGCCATGTCGTTCAGCTGTTCTAGAACAATACAAAATTCATCATATCGCGCTTGATGAGTTTGGCTGGGCATCTTAAATGCAGGTTGTGAAAGAAGGGACGTCGGTAAACGATGAGCTTGGATGAGAGTAAACACAGCCGCTACTTGTTGTCATATAAGATTCACGCGATTTTGTAGAGTCTGCGGACCTCGTGTCAATAAGAGTTTTCATTGAACATAATATAAGCCAAGTATCAGTGTGTTTCCGCACAAAGATCGTGCTCTAGGCTCAAAGATGACATGGGTGACCATAATTATCTAGGAAATCTATGTGCTTACAGAACGCCCAACAACATGAGCTGGGCCATTGAGTTGTTGCTATACATTAAGCTGCAGTGAGTGTTACACCGAGGACTGGCACCTTTCTTGCTGTGACCCTAAAAGGTTAATATGGGACCACTTGGTCTAAAAATGTTCAGATACACACTGCTGGCAGCTTTGCGGCTACAAAAGGCCATGCATTGTGTCTCGACCAGGCTACTGGCTTTACGTAGCCAAAGGCTTTCCCATCGGTCTTGCTATTTAATATCACAAACCTGATTAAGTCATTGACTCCATTCATACATGGGCTGTTCGGTACGTACTACCTTTTGCTCACTATTTCGGTTCTTGTCGATCCGACCCTCGCCTCGACTTTCGTGCCTTCCCAGGACAAGAGTGTAAGATATTCTTTTCTTCCTAGATCTAGTTACCTAGAACTTTGGTCGCGAGTATTGCAATGGTTGCGGTCTAACTGATAAGGCTTCGTTGCCTAGACCGTTTTGATTGCAAGTCACCGTCAAGAACTTGTATCTTGGACAAGTCTGGGCTGATAAAGAAATGACATATCAAGAAGGATTTCATCGGCTGCTATGGTGTGAAGGACGCTAAAGTTGATGCGACCAATCTACATTCTATCTAGCCACAAAGACGCATGCGAGTGTCACAGCGCCAGGCATCCGCACCGCGCAGGTACGCAAGCGTGGAGAAGACGAGGAACACTGCCACAATCTTCATGCACTTTGTTATGCAGTCAATAGAGGGGGCCACGGAGACAAAGTGGCCGCTGGATACTGGGGAAGTGTCGGAAACGGCGGGAAAGTCAACTTGCTATGCTGTGTTCCACGCGTCTGTCTGGCTGGGCTCAACGTGGAAATGGGGCGAATTCGACCAATGCATTTGAACATCCCTTTCCGCCCTGCACACAGCTCAGTGTTTCCCGCCAAAAAGGGTCAATTTGCCGAGCAAAATGGAACCTAGATAGCAAACAAATCCTGCCCACGAAGGGGTGAACTGTTAAATTCTTGTGTTTGTTCCTTTGAGCAGCGGGAAAGTGTAGCTTGGCTCATGCAGTCAAGATTTCATGTTTGTTTGCTTCCCACCTTTCAGTTGCCTGAAATCCCACCCAAATCATGAATCTGTGCTGGCTTAAAGTCTCTGTAGGAGCATTGAAATCTGACTTTTGTCATCGTCGTTAATCAACATTCCTCGCATCTCAATTCAGTACAATGCATACAAACATGCCATCCTATGTCGAGGCTGGTCCCCAGCCAAAGATGCCATCGCTTGCTACGCTCCGAGCCTTTCCAGCTTCGATGACTTCTTCCCAAGCTCCTGGATCGGTCCGAAATTTGTCCCAGCTACTCAAAAGAGCGGCCGAGACAAAGGGTCATCTCTACTTTTACACAGAAATTGTTGCGGAACCTGGTCCTTCCACACTATCCTATCGCGAACTCTTGGCCGAAGCACGCGACAAGGCAAGATTGATCAGCCACAGCATCCAAGCTCAGTCGCCGGAGCCAGTCTTGTTGATACACTTCGATTCACAGCGTGACAGCATTGTCTGGTTCTGGGCCGCGACGTTGGCAGGATTTCTGCCATGTATGTCACTTCCGCTGGTCAATAACATTGGGCACCGCAAAAAGCACCTACACCACCTGCACGGCCTGCTGAAAGAGCCGACCATACTCACCACCAACAAACTTGCAGCTGAGTTTCTCGATTTGAGCGAATTGAAAGTTAGAATTGTCGAGGACCTTCAATACCTTGATTGCGTTGAGAAGTTTGCGAGTCAGGATGCCGGACAAAAAGCAGACGCCGGCAGCATCGCGGCGCTGATGTTGACATCCGGGAGCACAGGCAATGTCAAAGCAGTTCCACTCCGGCACGGCCAAGTCCTCGATGCCGTCACTGGGAAAAGCGCACATCACGGGACCACAATTGCCGACATCTTTCTCAATTGGGTCGGCTTAGACCATGTTGCAAGTCTAGTAGAAATCCATCTTCATGCAAGTGAGTAATACCTCTGAGCCCCTCCAGTTGCAGCTGAATCTTTCCGATGTCTCGCCAGTCAAGGAACTAAATCTTATCAATCTTTCTAGTGAGCCTTGGAGCCAGTCAAATTCATGTTCCTGCGCCGCCTCTCATTCAAGACCCAATGCACTTTGTTCGACTTCTGGACACATACAATGTCACTTACACCTTTGCGCCCAACTTCTTTTTGACCATGGTTCTCGACGCTCTAGTTTCGAGTCCAGGTTGCACAGCAAATCTTCACAGTTTGAGGGCTTTGATATCAGGCGGCGAATCAAATCCTACATCAACTTGCCATGAGCTCACGCGAGAACTACGCCGTCTTGGCTGCAAGGGCGAGGTAATACGCCCAGGATTTGGAATGACGGAGACCTGCGCTGGTTCCATCTATTCCATACATTGCCCCTCATACGACATTGAACGATCTGTTGAATTCGCGAGCCTGGGATCGTGCATACCAGGGATGGAAATGCGCGTCATGAGCCTCCATGATCCCCAGGATGAAGCTCCCAAAGGCCACACCGGCCAGCTTCAGGTCACTGGAAAGATGGTGTTCAGCCACTATTTCAACGACGAAAAGGCGACGAAAGATTCCTTTACTTCAGACGGCTGGTTTGTTACGGGAGACCTGGCATGGATCGATGATGCCGGGAATCTTCATTTGGCTGGCCGTATCAAGGACTCCATCATCGTCAATGGCGTTAAGTGGAGTGCAACCGAGCTGGAAAGCGCACTCGATGATGAGAGGATTCCAGGAATGACTCCATCTTTCACGGTTTGTTTCCCGACTCGGACGGCTGGGTCACCGACTGAGAGTATCGCCATCGCCTACTCCCCGCGGTTCCGTGACGAAGATCTCCGTGCGCGCTCTGAGACAGTAAGGGCAATCAGAAGGGTGATTTCCTTGATAACGGGCAAAAAGCCAGCACGAATAGTGCCCTTACCCCAATCAATGATTGAGAAGTCATCACTAGGCAAGATCTCGCGCTCCAATATCCGCGCTGCACTCGAGAGTGGTCAATTCGGACCGATTGAGCGCGAAGACCAACAGCTCCTCGACCAAGACAGACAGCGCAAAAGGCGGGGCGCCGAGACTGACAGTGAGAAGGTTGTGCAGGGCATATTAGCCAACCTTTTGAAGATGCCTGTTGTGGAGATTGACGTGGAGACGTCCATCTTTGACCACGGCGTCGACTCGATGCATCTCATCCTTCTGAAATCCAGAATACAGGGGGCGATTGGCGGCCAGGTTGACATCCCCATGTCAGTCTTGCTGACAGAGTAAGTGACGCTCTTCTAGCCTCTATTGTGAGCCCTTCTTATCTTACTTCTGTCTGGCCGAGGCACAGTTGCTAATCCTTGACTCGGCTCAGGCCAACCGTCGTCGCTATCGCATCCGCCATTGACCGGCTCGTATCGCATCCAATCGTTTACACCCCGGTTGTGCCATTGCAGCAGAATGGATCTGGCACACCCTTGTTCTGTATCCATCCCGGCAGCGGAGACATCCTCGTGTTCATTGCTCTTGCAGCACACTTCCCGACCCGTCCCGTGTATGCCCTCAGAAGTCGGGGTTACAATCCTGGGGAATCCTTCTTCTCTTCTATCGAGGCGACTGCGGAACGTTACGCAGCAGAAATCTGCAAGGCACAGCCGCAGGGACCCTATGCCATTGCAGGCTACTCACTTGGCTCCACGCTCGCCTTCGAGGTCGGAAAGGTGCTCGAAAAGCAGGGTCGAGAAGTAAGGTTCCTGGCTAGTATCGACTACCCGCCACACATTGCGCATTACGTGCGCGGCTTGGATTGGATTGATGTGCTTTTGCACATTGCATTTTTCCTAGAGCTCGTTGATGAGGAGACCATGAAGGACATCACGCCCCACTTGCACACACTCAACCGCGACGAAGCGCTGTCTTATGTCCTCGGAGTCGGCGATGCTGAACGTGCCAGTGCTCTAGCTATTGACACTGAAAGGCTTGCGTTGATCTCAGACATTGCCGAGAACTTCCGTGTCAATGTACAAAGCTATGAACCTAGAGGCAACGTCAATAGTCTAGACGTGTTTGTCGCGGACCCGCCATCTTACGCGGCTCATGACCGACAAGACTGGAGGGAAAACAAGCTTGAACGCTGGGTGGACTTCACGCGGACAGGCGCAGAGTTCCACAATTGCCCGGGCATTCATGCAAAAATGCTCAACAAGGAGCATATGGCCGACTTTGCGAAAATATTCAAAGCGGCCATGAGGATGAGAGGCGTCTAGATGAGATGGAATAGGGGTATTTCTCTTTGAAACGGTCAGGGAGAAAGACATCTGCGCTTCACTGGCATTGAGAGAGTATATCCAATCTGCTATTGTATTGAGCCCCAAGCTTCACGAAGCTGTCTATCAGTTGTCACACAGACAGTCAATGAATGACAGCGTTCGTATTTGCGCATCGTACCTGACTTGATATACTAGTTCAATTTTATGTCGAGGACGGTTATCTTGGAACACAAGCGCCTACTTTTCAGTAAAACTTATCACTCATTGTGCTGCTGACGGTTCGCGCGTACGGCGCCGATCCATTTGGCACAACCAAACCAGCAGCATCATCATCTTCGTCGGCCACACGCACCCACTCTCCTCCTACATATGTATGTGTCGTCAACGTTATATCGTCTGTGATACTGATACCTGCTTGCTGAGACGACATGTCTCTGCCGCTCGTGATGTGGGTGCTCACTTGGCTACCCAAGAAGTTATTCGAACTGCGTAAATTACCTCCTTTGTAGTTGGATGCGGAATTCGATGTAATGGTGATGCCTAAGAACCTCAACAGTGGACGGTATATAGGTAGGGAGGCTGTCAAGAGGGCAACGGCAACCTCGACAACGCAGAGTAGCCCTCCCGGTATCATATCCCCTAGAGGCAATAATCTCGGTCAGCATTTCTGATTTGCGGCTTGAAGAACAAGATTTTAAGAACGACCCTTACAGCTTGGGTTCACCGTGCCTCCCACTCGTCTTGCGTAAGGAACGCGGATAGCTGCGATGATGCAAGCACTATGCTAGATTATTAGCACTGCCAGACGACGCTGAAATTTGAACCGGCTTGGTGCTACCTTCCGCCTAGCGCAAAGTTGATCGATAGTAAGATCTTCTTTCGTGTCGACGAGTTAAGTTGTTTGACGAGCGGTAGGGGGGTCAGAAGGATGATCACGTCCAATAAAAAGTTGAAGACGCTGTTAAAGATGCTGAAATAACTGAAGTTGATGCAAGTGCCCACCACTGATGTATCCCATAAGGCCTCTAGAGGACGGCATTGCAGGCAGCTGACGAGAATTATGGCGAGTCCATTTAGCAAGTTGACGGTGCTCACAAAATGAACCCAGTAGTGGAACTTTCTTTGGGGAAAGATTGCAAGGTATAATGCGAGGATGCTCCATTTGACAAGGACGCTGGAAACGCCGTATAGAATCGGATTGCAGATATTGAGCTGTTAGGTAGTACGAAGAATCAGCTTTGCGTCGGCATTGGTCATTAAAGACCTTGAACTCGGAGTACAAAAAAGACCAACTCACGATAGCCAACATGCGCATCGTCTCCGGATCCGTTATGAGGATGATGTGTCTGCCAGCTCCATACCTTGTCGATAAAGCAAAAACTGTGCAGAAGACGACATAAAAGAACTATTGGCTATCGTAAGCGCGATGAATCTTGCGTCTTGCTAGGAAAATAGCATTACCACCGAACCAACGATCAGCCAGTCACTGAAAATGGGTTTGAGTCCGGCTTGGGATCTCGCCCAGATGCGTAGAGCTAGGATCACGACAGAGGCGATACTGCAGATGATGCAGCAAATAATGATGTCGGGAACCGTCGAGTCGTTGATATGCGCCACCATCCAGGCGATGTCCTCTTCGGTTGGAAGCTTTCCCATGGCTACTCGTCTATAACGGTGCGCTCATACCTGCCCGACGATGAGTCGAGAGTAAGGCAATACAACGAAGTCTAAAATCAAATTATTCAGCTCATCAGGGAGGCAGGAAGGAAGGGTTTAACAGAGCTACGCAAGAGAATAATGCTTCTCTCTCTTCCCAAGATCTAGGGTTCCATCTTCGGCACGAATGAGATTGAAAATTCGGATACCACATCACCTAGGTAGCCGAGCGCGAAGGAGACGGGGCGCTAATTACAAGCAGGAACTTGAACCAAAGTCCAAATCGGAACGCCATGCGTAAGGAATCAAGTGGCAGAAATGGCTGGTACGCTGCATGAGGATTCGACCTTGCCAAGTAAGTCCGAGGAATCAGCCGACTCAATGGCCGCGAAGGCGGATAAAAGCCTCTTTGGGTCGAGATGTGGGCGGAATCCAGTTTGGCTAGTTTCAGGCCGCGCCAGCATCGATGCGCGCCAGCTTTTGACCTTTTGTCTGCAGCGAAATTCTTCAAATGGCGCCTCCTCTCATTCCATACAGTTTAGGACTCCTGCAGGATAAATGACAGAGTCTATCACATCACACCGAGCGATGCCTGCCACATATGTACTCTGCAGCTACGGAGTACATCGGGAACCCATTGCAACGTCTTCACAGGCCGGCCCGCTTCCCCCTTAGCGGCCGCAGGGGAGCTAGCAGGGATGGTGCAAGGGCACTGACTGGATGAACTCTGCGATTCTGGAACCTGAAGAGTGCCTGATCTTGCATTCATCCAGGGCTCAACTACAGTCTACAGAACAAGTACAAAAAAACCGCCTTTCACAAGATGCGGATGGGTGCTTCTGACGATGTGCAAGTGCTCATCCAAACGTCAACTCTCTCGTTGGCAGCCACACGTAAGTATCATAATCTCGGGTTGACTTACATGGAGCGATCTGGCGAGCCATAATGCAAGCGTGCCAAAGCAGTCTGGTCAGATCAGATCATGGAAAGCAGTTGAAAGCCTGTGATATAGCCAACAGCACTACCCCGGCAGCTCACCCCACCCGGACATGTCCAAAAGATCCATGCCCTACTATGCAGCTACTTATTTCGGTGATCGGTCTGCTTCTCATGAAATGGCCCTGTTTTGCCCGTTACGAGAAAACGGCCACCAAACGACGGACAACCTCAATCTCCGCCACGCCCGCTCTCCCGTGTCTTCAGCAATGCGCGCTCCATCATTGGATCGGCTGCTCACCGGCTGCAGGTGAAGGAAGGGGCTGGACCTCACCACACTGCAGCCAAGCCAATAACGTACCCCAGATGATGCCACACTATTGCACTCATGTTGGTAATTGATGTCGGGCCCTGCCTTCATCCAAACCAACAGTGGCTTCCGGAAATCGTTGTTGGAAACAACATTTTGAGTGTCACCCTTGCATCATTGACAATATCCCTCCAATTTGGCAATACGCAGCCACCCCAGCCTCGGATCCATGGCATCTGTAGAGATGCCTTCTGATTATGATGTCCAGTTTTCCCTTTGCATTGGCTTTGCGCAGGAAGCAAGTTGACAGGTAAGCGAATAGATCAGACCTGCTTCATACGTACATCCTTCCAGATCAAAACCCTCATCTTCATCCTTTTTTCAAGCTCTCCTCACCTGAACTCGAGATATAGCTTGACAGTGTTTCGGCCGAGGCCTTCAACTGTTTGCCAATATGACTTATATGTTGTGGTTATTTTGGAGCATACTGGCTCTGGCAAGCTTTGTTATTTACAGCCGCAGGCGGACACCGGACCAACGAAAACTTCCTCCGGGGCCAAAGCCACTCCCTTTGCTGGGTAACATCCGGGATTTCCCTCCTGAGGGCAAACCGGAGCATCTACACTGGCTCAAGCATAAGGATTTGTATGGACCAATCAGTTCGGTAACGGTTATGGGGATGACTCTCATCATCGTCCACGACAAGAACATGGCGCATGAATTGCTAGACCAAACTGCAAGTAAGACGTCAGGTCGACCCTCGATGGTCATGGCCAACAAGCTTTGCGGCTACGAATCAATCGTTCTTTGTCAAGGCTATACGCCCATGTTTCGACGGTATCGCAAGTTTCTTCACCAAGAGCTCGGTACCAAGGTCTCTGCGTCGCAGTTCCGTGACGTTCAGGAGTGCGAAGTAGGCCGACAATTGGTACGGTCTCTGGAGAGACCCGAAAGTCTCCTAGAGCATTACAAGACGTGAGTCTGGACAGATGTCTAGCAAACATGCCGATAGCTAATCGTCGATTCAATGCCAGTACTGCCGCTGCCACCGTTCTCCAGATGGCTTATGGCTACACTATCGAGCCCCATAAATCGGACGCGCTCATAGAGCTCATTGAAAAGATGATGACTGAGTTCTCTCTCGCCGCAAGTCCCATGGCTTGGCTCGTAGATATCATTCCTGTTCTCCAACACCTTCCTGAAAGTTTCCCGGGTGCCTCTTTCAAGAAGACTGCTAGGGAATGGCGCAAATCAATCCAAGCGTCGGCCTATATCCCGTACGAGTTCGTTCAACAACAGCTGTCCTGTTTCTCAAATAGACCCTCTTATGTGTCGAAGCTATCCCAACAGCTGGCACAAGACGAGAAGGGCGAGTTAAGCAAAGAAGATGAAAAGGCTGTCATCTGGTCAGCGGCGAGTCTTTACGGTGCGGCTGCGGATACGACTGTCATCACTCTCAGCACTTTTGCGCTTGCCATGCTAGAGTTCCCTGATGTTCAGCGCAAAGCACAGGCGGAAATTGATCGGGTAATTGGCTCTGGCCGCCTTCCGACCTTCGAAGACCGCGACAAACTGCCGTATGTGGATGCTTTGGTCAAGGAGACTGCCAGGTGGTGGCCCATTGTTCCCATGAGCTTTCCTCATACAACGACGGAAGAATTTGAGTACGAAGGGTATCGAATTCCTAAAGACGCCTTTGTTCTCCCGGCTGTTTGGTGGTTCCTTCATGACCCAGATGTTTACGTCAACCCAGAATCATTCGATCCTGACCGCTTTCTCCCCCCACGGAATGAAGCCGATCCCACGACAGAGGTATTTGGATACGGCCGCAGGATATGTCCTGGACGGTTCTTTGCCGACTCAAGCCTCTTTATTAACATGGCCCAAACACTTGCCGCTTTCACGATCGCTAAGGCGTTGGATAAGAATGGCAAGGAAATCGAGGTCGATGTGAGACCGAAGCCGGGGATTTTGACATATCCCACGGCCTTCCAAGTGAGGGTCATACCTCGCAGTAAGGAGCATGCGGAGTTAGTCAGGCAGATTGGAAGAAAGTATCCATACGAGGCTAGTGATGCCGCCCTTTTGCAGCATCCAGATAGTTTTCAGGTCAGATACTAGCTCGTTTTGTTTGCCAAAACCATTTCACATTGTTCATGCATCCGCAATCTATTTCTGTGAGACGTTCAGGATGACAAGGCCTTTGATGGGTTACTTCATACTGGCCTATGACATACCTGACACATCCGGACTCGACTAAAGTTTGGATGACCGGTTTCCTTCTTCAAACGATCGGAACTCGGGTAATGATAGAATACTTGACTTAGGACCTAGTTCCTTCTTCTTGGCGTTCATTAAGGTGGCTTCGTCTTTCCATCCCCAGGCGGCGTCCTTTTCTCCGCCGTTGCTCTTCCCTTGCAAGATCTGACACATGTATTTGCCAGCAACCGGGAGGAACCTGAATTTGACCTGTCAGTCAGATCTGCCCCGTGGCTTTTAAACCAAGGCATGAAGATTCAAGTTACACGTACTTATATGTGTCAAAGTTACCTCCGACGGCCAGAAAGAGGTTTTCGAGCTTTGGATCCGGATGCTGGCAAAGTAACCAGTCTTCTGTCGGAGTTTTTGCATCCCAGCACATTCGCCATCGATCTGGGCTTTTCTCTTGTGCAAAGTCAGGCATCATGGTGTTCAACAGCTTCTGACTTTCATCTTTCAACTTCTGTGGCACATCGTCCTGTGCTCTTTCAGCTGGGATAGACACAACATGCCCTGCGGATATGGCAACCCGATTGACAAACTCGGTTTGAAGGTCATTGATCTTCATAATTCGGTTTTCTCGTGACGGCGGAGTGAGAATCCCGCAGGATTTATAGATGATGATAGGCATCCCAGCTTCGCACATGTGTTTGGTTTCTTCGGCCGAGAGCTTGTAATAAGCCGAGACCCTGCCAACTGCTGTGATCTGCCGTTCAATCCGGTCGTGAGGTGCGAGACGCAACTTAGCTTCTATTGGCGCAAGCAAGCTACTTGTCCAAGCACCTGCTGACAAGACGATTCGGTCTGCCGTCAATTGCTGGCCGTCTTTCATCCTTACACCCAGTACTCGTCGAAGAGACGGATCAAGCAGAAGTCGTTCCACTTCACCAGTGATCGTTCTTACTCCGTTTCGTTTCGCCGCGGTCATTAAATTTTGGGTTGCCAGTGCTGCGTCGCACCATCCAGCTTCTGGATTGAAGAATGCCGTTCCCAGCCCACTTGTCTCTAATCCCTCGAAAGGCTTCCATCGCTTTCCGAGATCTTCAACATCGGCATCGGTGGTATAGTCGGATCCTCTTTGCTGGAGTGTCTCTCGCACGGCGTTGGAAAACTGATTGTTCTCTTCATCGATTGTCACGCACCCGGTTTTGTGAAAGAAGTGGCCGAGATTAAGATCCCAAAACCACGGGTGGATAGCTTCGCTAGCAAGGTTGCAATAGAGCGGTCTCACGTAATTTGTTTGGATAATTCGATTGACGTCTATTGCGGCGGCCTTATTTGCTTCAGGGTCGGACGGTGCCCACCGGTCGACTACAGTCACGCGACTGGCGTCTGTGTAGGTTCGAGAGAGGTGATAGGCCGTGGAAGTGCCGAATGTCCCACCACCTATGATGAGAATCGTTGGTTCAGCCATGTTGTCTAGGCGAAGGGATTTGGAGTCACGACTTAACGGCAGCTTTTCAGGTGGTTGAAGTGAAGCTTAAGGGTTTCATAGACACATAGGCTTGCAAGAGAAAGGTTCATCGGAAGTTCTGGGTCGGACGGGTTCGCTAATTTTAAGCTCCGGATCTCATCAATCAGTCGTAGGTAGGAACTTGAGGCACACTTGTTCTCCGACTCTGCCGAAACCCCGAGAAACCCCCATGCGGGTGATATTTTCCGTTTCGCGGGGACCCCAGGAAATCCACAGTACTCCAATTTTGAGTTTGGGCATGACGATCGACAAGGCGGGGGTGAAACCCATGACATCGGCACTCACGTTGATACATGTTCTTGTCCCCTAAGTCAGCAGCAACATCATCAGTACTTGAGTTGTCTCGTTCCTCTAGAGTTTCTGTAGTAAACTTATCGTTTCCCCACGCTTCCAAGAAGAGCTTTGGAAAAGGAGCCCTATTTATTTTAGAAACAAGAACCTAAGCCAGTATGGAACTCAGTGATTTGCTAGCGGGTAAGTGACTAAGTACCTTTCCTCTTATTACTATCGTCATTATGTGACTCGGTTTCTGGACTTTTGAACGCATGCCTTGTATGGAATACATCAATTCTGAGAGACCTCAAGAGTCAAAGCAATGATAATGGTAGAAACGAGTAGGCTTCGGGGCAGACTATCTAAGACAGAGATCTGGCTCGCTCACTGATTCCAATGCTGGGTTACGAGCAAGTTTTAACGCTGTGTTGTTGGACACGTCATGTACATGAAGTCATTCCATTGCGACGCAAGGCGGAAAGCAATACAAGAAAATATCTATCAAGTGTCAGTACATACATTGCTTATTATAGACCCGGCTCCCAAGGCGGATCTCTTATTTGCGAGGTTGGACTAAAATCTCGAGCCACATATTAACCTATGTTTCTTTCCTCAATCTCATTGTATATGACACCAGTATGGACTGCTGGTCTCTACTTGTCTCGAATTAAGTACGTTAAACGTACCATTATGGCTTTTGAGATCGGATTTGACTGCTGCCACGGAAGACTTGACACTTAGCCGGCCTATGGGAGCATGTTGATCGATGGAATAATATTGACACTTTCGAATTGAGCTTGATGAAACAACATGTCGAACCAACTTGTAGAGCATCATCATTCCCGCGTCTGTTCAGTTGCTGGTGCCGAATTTGTTGGCACGACAGGGTCTTTGTCTACACAAATTGCCTTTCCAGTTCGTGCATCCTCTTTGTGCTTTCGGAGAGCCTCAATCATCATTCTCTTCATGGTACGCTTTTTCTGTCGAGCTTCGCGGAGTCTGGCTGGTACGTCGCGATATATTGACCTGTTTTTTTCCGCTCGGAACTCCAGCATCTCGATCAGAAGCTTGACTCGACGGTATTCAGAGCGGAATATTTCGCCTTTGGTGTCCATTTCTGCGACAAATTCCCTTTGGTGCTCCCTGGGGATCGCGGAACCGCTCGCCATATGTACTAGAGGAATAGGTTCTATCGTAGGCGTTTCGGCGGTCATCATGAATCTGTAATTTATCGTTCCCCGGAATTATCAGACACGTCCTCTAGAGCACAAATTAGAATTACGCGTTGAACTCTTGATGGTCAAGAAGAAGAAGAAGAAGTCATTTGAAGCATCTTCAGTGACACCGACATTCGAATGCAAGTTTTCTGCAAGTTTCCTTCTTCCTGTGGTGCGGTGATATCGAAGGCCAGGAAAATAGAGCTTGACGCTTACAACAGAATGATTGTAATAGCCCGCAGAATTGCCAGCTGATCTAACAGGTAGATAAAGGGTTGCGAATAGGAGCAAGAAAGTTGTTGTAATTGATGAAAAATACCGTGTCCCACGATGACTTCGTGGGTCTGGAGATGGAGGAGCGAAGTTTGCGCCAGTCTCTGCAAAGTCAGGGCGCTTCGATAAGCCCCTACGTCGACCAACGACTGGGTCTTGATTGGAATCGCGCTCGTTAGTGGCAATTTCAATTGTTTGCTTCCTCTTTTGGCCTGCGCCGTTGGCGCAAACAACATGACATGTCCGAGTCACGCGGTCGGTGTTGGAACATCAGTGGCCGAACGCCGGCCAAGCCAAGTGATTGATGGCTATCGGATCCTCAAAGGAACAGCCATTGATTTCCATGAGAACGTTGTTCAATTCTATTAAGACGTTACCAGCTCCGAGACATCGTTCAAGGTTACTGATATAGATGCACCATGGACATGACCACGTTTCCTCCGTTTTGTCATGGGCCTGATAAAGCTAGCGGGCGAGGCAGACCGCAGGGTGCAGCCAACCTACACAGTACGGGTACTACGTACGGGTATACCTCGCCGCAAGCAAGGGTCAGGGATGCTCATCCTTTGTGTCGGATCCCCGGTCCTTTCCACATTGTGAGTGGACAAAACGAGAGTCTTATGCTTGGCAGAATGATGAGGAAAGCGGGGAAGGGCAGTCAAGCAATGGTGGATGGCAAAGATGGTAGGTCAGTATCTGACGTGCTGATACATGCCAGCAGAACAGTCATTTGGCCAGCTTGAAGCTCGCTAATCGGATGTCAAACTGCGCAATGGCACGTGAAAGGTAAAGGTAGGTACAAGAACCGTTTGCACTACACTCTATTCTCTGCTGCTTGCTCAACGTACTAACGGTATGAGATGGTGGTGGTTGTGTCACTCTCAGGTCCAGCGATTCTCGAAAGGTCCATGAGATGCCCCAAAACTGGCAAAATGAGAGAGATAGATCAGATGAGCCCAATGAAAGACTGCCTAGGCTCAAACTTGGGGAGAACGGCGATTAGAACACTCTGAGCTCAGATGAACCAAGAGGCGCTGTGACTTTCTCCAACGACTTTCGCAAATTGCTTTTTGCAGACGCTTCTAGCTTTGCTATATCTAATATTCATTTTACTGCAATAGAAGTCAATACGTAACACAAAAGCCGAACACCTCATCTGACGGCAGCTACATTTACGCTTCGTCGCTTCACAGTGTAGCAGAAGGACAACAACAATAATTACAAAGACACGGTTCAGGCGTGAAATCGTCTCAGCCAGGGAACGGAATTGAGGTCAAGAGATAGTGAGTCGTGGGAATAAACTTACCTAGGGAGGTACCCCAGGTTGGACTTGCCTTGAGTAGAGTAGGTACACGTACCTGCAGGTGATGTGTTGCTCTTACCATATTTCTCCCATGTGTTTTGGGGCAACCACCTCGTGGCCACTCTTCAGTGGACAAGGGAAGGTGCGTTGGATTGACGTATCAATGATAGGAGCTTCTCTTCCGTGCGCTTCTCTGGCTGTTCCTCTTTTCTCCTTCGCGCTTCTTCTTGGATTTTCTTCCACAACCTCCGTCGTCAAGGCAGAGAAGATCGGCATCATTCATCAACAGCTACATGTCTTCAATACACGCATTTCATTAGGCACGTCAGCAATTGATCAACCCGGATAAGAAGCAACGCGTTTCAGGCATTACTTTCAGTCGCTCAATCCCCCGGTTTTCGGTTGGCGGTCCGAGTACTGCAGGCCAGACAGCCACGGCTCCCGTCACGAACACTTACACCGGCGACTGACCTCGTCCACGAGCCAACTAAGTCTTCGGGCGATTCGAACATTGACCATGGACTTCATCACCACCATGACTGATCGTCTTCTTACTGCTTTTGGAGTGCCCCGCATTGTGTAAGTTCATTGCTTTTAGTCTTGCCGGCTTTCCTCTCGTCACCGCCTCTCGCTAACACGTCTTGCGCACTCTAGTGACAGACCGCTGGACGGGTGGCACATGAACCCCGAGATGCCAGAAATTGGAAAGATTCTCACATGTATGCCATCATTCGCTCTCTCTCTGTCTTTTCTCATTGCGTTCAAGTTGTGCTGAGACGATGAACCATCTAGACCCACCAACTTACACGCAACCGCCGATTGACCATGTCCCCGAACAGGTACTTGCCTTCAAGCCGTCACTCTTCGATAGTGGAGGAGAAGTAAAGCTTGTGCCCCACGGAACTCAACGGAAGTGGCAACATCTTGGAGTCACTGCCCACAGACTCGATCCCGAAGACGCAACCAGACTTCAGCTTCGAACACTCTAGGAGAAACCTGAGAGTTCAGATGGCGAGCTGCGAGACATTTGGGCACCCGAATATATGGTTCAGCTTGGTGATCCCGACGCCTGGACCAGTTACTTCGATCTTTTTGATCGCCAAGAGATTCTTCCTTGGGATAAATCAACAGCAAAGGTCATCAATGTCCTGGGGCACCATATTGGCGAGCATAACCGAGTCATCTTACGTATTCAATACGAAGGAGAGAACGACCGGAATGCTGGAAATGTGGACGAGGTATGGATGAGAACCTATTATCCTCAACTCCTCCGTGAATACTGGCTTCGTTACCGATGGGCATCCTTCAAGGCCCGCTGGGCTGCCCGTCGGGCTGGGAAACATGTCCCGCGACCCGCTACCGATGAATGGTGGAAGCGGGCTCCGTCGAGTGTCAAACACGGCAATCTCCAATACAGGAACCGGCTCAATGTCTTGACAGTCCGGCCAAGAAGGCTCCCCAGAATCCGGATTCGAGACCAAATCGCTGGACTATTCCGCCGGTGGGATGATGCAGACAGTAAGTTGATATCACACGCAGCCTTCTGATGTCGCATCGTACTTGTCTGCTGGTTGACTGCTAATGGATCCTGATCAGCGATCCCTCCTCGTTAGCCACCTACAACACCAGCTTGATACTTCTGTGAGCTACATATGGCTCCATGCTTATTCTGCGTGGAAGCGTGTCTTGACTCGATGTGCCAGCGACTGAGTCGTCGGGGTGGAGAGGAAGAATTCCACTATCCTCACAACGATCACGATGGGTGTGTTGTGTCACAGTCAAGTTGGTTTCGACTTGGCTCGTTTGAAAGTCTGCATTAGCGACCATTGTATTATTCTTTCAGTACATTCTGGGTATCGTAGCGCTTGCTTATTACATTGTTCTCAAATTCTTCACTCGGCAGTGCTCCTAAAAGCATTGGCCGTGATCAGCTGGTATCGTGCAGATAAACTCAAACGAACCAATACTGGTGGCTCATAGTAATGGCCCCGGGAGAGAGCAGCGGCTTGCGGGCTTTGGGTTGACCAAGCAACTCGGACTAGCCACCCCGTGCCATGCTGACCATGACTCATCTTTCATTGTGCTGCCTCTGTGATACTTGACGTTGGCCCTGTTGCATCGTCCCTCACTCAGCCTACATGTAGCATTGCTGCCGACACCTGCTGAAGCCGGGCTATTCGGGCGCGGCAAGAAACGAACGGCCACCTGAGTTGCCTTCTTGTCTTCATTTGTAGCCGAGATGCAGACTACTGGTTCTCCAAAACGTCAAAGATTCCTTCAAAGACTGGCGCTGGCGCGGGAGGCCGTGTCTCGCCCTTCAGACTCCGGCTCAATGAGTCCATGGACATGGTGGTGGCCATACCACCGCCCGGGAAACCGAGCGAGACTGATCTCAGCTGTCTGGGTTCGAGCATACTCATTCCGATCTCGGCGGCGCCAGAAGCCGACCGCTCTGCACCGAGAGCAAGGTCTAGCCTTGAAGAGGACCTCCGCAGAGGGGAGCGACCATGCAGATTTGGCGTCTGTGAAAATGATCTAGATGGTGGGGGGAAGAGGCGAGTGGCTAATGCCGGCGACGACGGCGATGGTGAAGAAAAAGAAGGCCGGGAAATGGACGATGAAGTGGAGGAGGAGGAAGACCTGCGCGAGGAAGAGGACGCCTGCCGATTCGAGGACATGTACTCAATTTCGAGTAGGTGGAGAAGGTCAGTGACCGTGACACCTTCAGGAAGGTTGAAATCTGGCCGAGGGATTCGGTGGTAAGCGGGTGGTCCCATTCGGGCTCCGTTGGTGGACGGCCGACGCTGCTGAACTTGAGGCTGCGGTGGCGGTGGCGGTGTTGGTTGATGTTCAAGATATGATGATGCTGATGGTGGCGGAGATGGAAGTGGTTGGCTGGCGGGTTGAGGTACTTCGATCTCTTCATAACGCGTGGGCCGCGTAACCGTTGCCGGTTCGGGCAGCCCGCTCATGACAACGGGGCCGCCGGCTGGTGAGGAGCAACTGCTGACGGGACTTGAGAGCAGTTCACCGTACCCTTTGGCGGGCCGGTGACTCTGAACTGGTTCGGGGCCTTGGGAGAAAGTGCTGCTGCGGAAGAGGTAGTCATCTCTAGGGCTGTCTGAACTTGACTGCTGCTGCTGTTGCTGCTGGCGCTGCCTATGCTTCAAAGACGGGGCCCTCTGAAAGGCCGTCTGCAGAGAGAGCCGACCCCGACGCGACTTTGATAGATTACGCAGAGGTTCCCGAGCCGGTGAGTCGGGAGCGGGTGCGTGGGTGCCCGTCTCGGAGACGGCAAAGGGGTCAAGAGGGGAAGAGGATGATTTCAGGGCCTCGAACGTCGAGACGGCCTGGGACACGGGAACGTTTTGGTGACCAGTGTGGTTCATCTCCTGGATGAGGTACTGGAGCTGGTTGTCGTCGAGGTCGGCGAGGACTTCGTATAAGGAGCCCAGGGAGGCGGAGGGCTTGTGCCGCCTGGCGTTGTGAGAGGGTTTCGCGACGGCGTCCATTGCGGCGACACTGTGGTTGTTGTTGCCGCTGGCAGTCCGAGTATCGTGAGATTCCGTCATGGTACACGAGATATGTCCGGAAGGGGCGTGTACTGGTGAATGTGGTGGACGGTAGGTAACTGATTGGTGCGTATCAGAATCAGGCACGCTGGGTGGAATGACACTCTGAGACAGTGAGTCTCATTGCTGCTTCAGTGAAACACGACCCGAGGGGTGACTGAGTGTGGGTTGAGTTGCATGAACTTGCTGCAGCCTGCGGGCCACGCACACCAACGCGCGAACACGGGACGGGACTTCGGAAGGGAGGGAGGGATGGATGGATGGATGGAGGGTCAGACCAGCTGCAACCTCAGGTTCGAAGGGGAATGGATGGGGAAGAATTGATTACGAAAGTAATTTCTCCGTAAAAGGATGAGCAACAAAAGCAGACAAAACGGCAATCGAGAGAGACGGGAAGATGGATGAAACAAGTTGTGAACTGCAGAAAGAGAAATGGGCAATTTCAGATAAGCAAGGTTAGGTACGGATACGCGTTCAGGATGTGTCCCGTAATCTATCCCTTTTTTTTTTTTT